>JAAALK010000827.1:0-102060 GCA_019279435.1 Zizania palustris | reverse complement strand
CTTCCTTCCAACCTCCCAACCGTTTTCGTCGTCACCGATCGCCACGGGCCTACCGCATAGCGGTAGTGCAGCCTACCTAATCCTGCCATTCCTACAATCTCGTGTCAGCGTGGCTAAGGCTTGAGTGGTTTACGCGACACACTTGGCTTATTTGTTGTCGTCTGCCGCCGACCATTGTACGGGTAGTAGGGCCACATCGCGTCATCGCTTGCTTGTGATTCTGTCTTCATTTCCTATTGTTTCCAAGAGTATCTCACGAAAAAATGAGTAGATTATTTGTGATACTGCATTTTTTATTGCAAAAAATGAGTAGATTATTTGTGATTACTGCATTTTTGATTTTTCATTTTGCCAATTGAATTAAGAACTAAGTAGATTAGATATTTAGATTTTAGAATTCAGTTTAAATTCGTTGTAGACATGTAGTATGATTTAGTTTAAATGTTATAGTGCTTATTTTTTATATTTTAACATAATCATGTCATCAAGAAATATGTTTCGGGCGGTTAAAAACAAAGAAAAGGAGAAACAAATAGATGAATTGATACAATCACAAAGAGGATATGTTGATAATTTTTTTAAGAGCATTATAAGCACTTTAGAAGATCAAGATACATTGGCGATAGTTTTGTGGAAGAATATTTTTGAGGTAATTTAATATGCACAAATTATTCTATAACAATACTATTTTGACATATATTTTAATTGTGTATATAGAAAGGGCCCCTAAATTTTAGTTTGCCCCGGGCCTCCTAAATCTCCGGAACTGGCCCTATGGGTACGCATGCTTAGCTTAGCATGACCAAACTCTTAAATGCAACATGAACAAATTTCAAAATGGACTTACGTAGGTAATGCTTTGCGGAGTGAAAAACACTCGGTAAAGCCAAAAAAATCTTTATTTAGTGTAAAATCTTGTTTCGAGTGTACGTGATGATTGCAATTTGGTTTTAGCTTAAATTTTTTGTACACTCGAAATACAACATATATTATTCCAAGGAAAATTTTCATATTTTTTAGTTCAGATTGCTATTTTTAATACATTAAGTATATTTCTAAGATTTAAATTGAAATAGGTAAAATTTAAAACAAGTGCCTAAAATAATTATAAACATTCATTAGTCTATTTTTAGTTATCATCCACTAAATTGAAAAATTTTGAAAAATCTAGGCTGCGACACTTGATCGGTAACGTGGAGCTTAACAATTTTTTAATTCTAAAAAAATCAAATAAATCTGAAAAATATGAGACTTGTCATGGTGTTATGATACGATATAGATACTGTGATAAATTATTAGTAAAAATTATAAATAACATTTTTTAATATGAAGCTTTCTATTTTGGAACCGAGGTACTAAGCAATAATAGGAAACCCTAGCTACAGAAGTTGTGAGAAGATAAAAACATAATCTTACTCACATTGTGAAAGGCAATGGTACGCTCGTGAAATTCATATTGTCGAGAATCATTTCAAGTGTGTATTGACACGAATGGTGACAAAAAGGTCCTCATAACCTCACGCCCCTTATTTAAGAGGGCATTTCGTTTCTATACTAAAGTTTATGAATATTAATTTGAAAGATTAAACGTGAACTAATTATAAAAATAATCATAGAATACTGAGGATTATTCGTGAGACGAATCTATTAAATCTAATTATTTTATGATTAGCTCTAACATCCTGTTGGGGGAGATAATCCCGACGGTTTAAGGGGGGCCCACAACCAGGGGGGTCCGAGGCCTAGCACGGAGGCCGCCATCCGGGAGAGGGACGCCGAGGCCACCCTCCGGGAGCAGGACACCGGAGGCCACCCTCCGGAAGCAGGACGCAGAGGCCACCCTCCGGGAGCAGGACACCGGAGGCCGCCCTCTGGCCGAAGAACGGGGGCCACCCTCGGGAGAAGATTGCCGGAGGCCCTCTCGGCCCGCGTAGCGAACCCAAAGGGAGTGTTGGCGGGAAAAGGACTGGACAAGTACAGGGGGGACAGGATCACATCTGTGAACCGTGTCGGGCGGCGTAGGCAGCGCCCGACACGGTTGATATGCCGTTAGAGTCGAATCTTCCTGTTGTACTATGTATAGTCCATTTTATCTGTACTGTTGACTGGCCGTTGATCGTGTAGCCATTGGCGGACCAGAGGCGCTTGGCCCTCTGGACGGGGCGCCTTATAAATACCCCTCAACTGTAGTTGTAACGGACAAGCTCAAGGAGCATTGAATACACCACTCTCATTTCCACTAAGAAAATGCTGGTCCGATCCGTCGTTCCAACAGTTGCGCCGTCCGTGGGGAACTTAGTTCAAGAAGCTAGCGTCCTTTACACCCACTCACCAAAAAAGCATGTCAAGTCGAAAGGGAGCAAGCACGGTTCCCCCGCCGGTCAGCCTGCACCCGGGGTCGAGCCCGCCTCGATCCCCGACCCCAGTCCTTCGGCCCCTGCTGTTGCGTCGGTCAGGGCGCCCTCCTGGAGCCAACCCAGGCCGGAAGGGACGCCCGAGGCCGGAGGCCTGTCGGCGTACCTGAGCCGACCTCCGTCAACCTGGCAGGTTGCCGGAGGAGCTGCCGGAGCAGCACGTTCCAGGCGGACCCCCGGTGGGTCCCTCCGGACTGACTACGCCGCTCACGGGACCCCGACACCACTTCAGGAGGAAGCGGGATCCAAGCCGACGCCCTGGCCGCGAGAACGCTCAGCTGAAGGTGGAACTGGCTTTGTGGGCCAGGAGGCATGCTTCCCTCCGGAGCCCCTCCGCGCCGCGAAAGCTGTGGCCGTGGCGCTGAGCGACGACGAAGATCCAGCGGACGAAGAAAACCTATCGTACGACGAAGAGTCCCCTCTGCATCGGATCTTCAGAGGGTGCGCTTGGCTCAAAGTTTCGCGCCGCCAAGCTTTCCAAGTACTCCGGGGACTCCGACCCCGGGGAGTTCTCCCGTTCCTACGCCCTGGCAATAGAAGCGTGGGGGAGCCGGGACACCATGGCTAAATGCTTCCCCCTGGCGCTCGAAGGGATCGACCTCCGGTGGTTCTGGTCGCTGACCCGGGACCATCCATTCATGGGAGCAGCTGAGGAAGAAATTCGTCAACAATTTCCAAGGGACCTTCGTGGCCCCCATGTCCACCGGGAGCCTCTTCCAAGTGAAGCAGCAACCCAAGGAAACTTTGTGGCAATATTCCCAGCGCTTCGCACACCAAGGCCCGGATCAAGGGGCTCTCGGCTTCCTCCGTCATCGATGCGGCCCGGGAAGGCGTCACCCACCCAGGCCTCCTCGACAAACTTCACGGAAGCCCATCTCTTCGGTGGCACAACTCATGACATACTTCGAGTAATATGCCCGGTCCGAGGAGGGCCAGATGCGTCAGCAAGCGATGATAGTTCCCGTCCGGGCCCCAAGTGCCAGGACATATGAAGCCCCCCCGGGACCCCAGCAGGGGGTGCGCCACGCTTCAGACTTCTGCCGCCAGGAGCCGGTCGGCAGGACTCCGTCCATCGGGACTCTCGAGGGGCCGAAAGCATCTTCGGGGGGAGGTCCTAGCATTACCCCCGAGCCCCCGCCAAGCATCTGCACACGCCCGGTGGAAGCCGCCGGTCGGAACCAAGCCTCCACCCGAGCGCCTTTGCGGAGAAGCTTCTACTGCAGCATCCACGGCGAGAACCGGAGCCACGACACCGACTCCTACCGGACCATACTCGCCCTTCGCAGCGACTACCTCGAGCGCAACGCCGGTCGCGGCTCCACCGATAGGGGGTCCCTGCCTCTCGCCCAGAAGCGGTCCAGGTAGTTGGGCGCCGCGATGAGCCGGAAGCCTTGACCCCGGCCCGGAATTCGGCGGGGTCGCGGCCCCAAGCTCGAGGGTGCCGGATCGGGGGAAGCGAGTGGTCTCCCCATATCCGGAGGAGGAGCCCGGGGGGCTCTTTCCAAGCGGCAGCACGGGACTACATTCGGGAGGTCGGACATATCGGCACGTCCGGCCCCGCGACCCCTCCCGGAGTGGTCTCACGTCCCCATTCCCTTCACCGCTCAAGATGCCTCGGAGGTCAAGTTCCCGCACGCGAACCCCCTCGTCTCATCTCAGCAGACATCGCCGGAGTTTGAGGTGCGTCGCATACTGGTCGACGGAGGGAGTTCTGCTGACATATCTTCGTGCAGCCTCTTGATCAGCTGTGCCTGTCGCGCAAGCACCTACTGCCAGCTTCGCGTCTGCTCCAAGGCTTCGCGGGCCCCCCGCTCGATGCCCTGGGCCAGGTCGTGCTGGCGGTAACCTTCGTGGACATCCCCTCTCCAGCGCTGCGAAGAGATCCTGTTCGACGTGGTCGACGTTCCGTACGCCTACAACGCTATCTTCGGAAGGGGGATGCTCAATCGCTTCGGAGCCATCGCCCACCACAACTACCTCTGCCTCAAGATGCGACTCCTGGAGGGGTGTTGTCGGTCTAGGTGACCAGGCCGCAGCCCGCTGGGTCGAGTATGGTCATTTCAGCGCCGTTGGAGCCACGGCAGATTCACAGTGTTCCACGAAGGCGCCAAGGAGCCGACCTCCCAGGAGGCGGAGACCCGGGCAAAAGGGCCGCCCCGCTAACCTCTCCTAGAGGGGGAAGTCATTACCAAAATCTTGACCCAAGAAGGGAAGGAGTACCTGATCAAGTTCGAGGGGGGTCTGGAATCGTAGGTGGTCGGCGCAGCTTGCAGCATCATCCGCGGCACCTCGACGTCTTTGCATGGTCCGACGAAGACATTACCGGCGTCGACCGCTCGATCATCGAGCACTCAATGGGCCGTCGACTCGAAGGCGCGGTCCGGTCCGCCAGGGGCTCCGAGACTTTCCACCGAACGGGCCAGCTCACCAATGCCGAGACAGAGAAGCTGCTTCGAGCAGGGGTCCTCCGGGAAGTGAGTCATACTGACTGGTTGTCCAACCCAGTGTTTGGCCAGAAGAAATACATCTGGCAAATGCGCATTGTGTATCGACTTTACTTCTCTGAATAAAGCTTGCCCCCATGACCCCTACCCCCTGCCTCGCATTGACCAACTAGTTGACTCCACAACGCGCAGAACTCCTCAGTTTCCGGCGACGCTTATTCCGGATACCACCAGATCTGGTTAAGGCCCGAGGACCCAGGTGAAGACAAGTTTTGTCACCCCAGCCGGAGTATTCTGCTACCTCCGGACGCCCTTCGGCCTCCGCAATGCATGGGCCACCTTTTCAAGACTATCTCCAAAGCCTGGGTCATCAGTTGGGGTGTAATGTGGAAGCATACATGGACGACATCGTCATCAAAAGCGCCACCAAGAGCCACCACGGCTCGGACATAGCGAGACCTTCGATAGCCTCCCGGCGGTGTGGAATCCGGCTCAATCCAGAAAAATGTGTCTTCGGAGCCCGCGCAGGGAAGCTGCTTGGTACCCTCGTTTCCAGCCGGGGCATTGAAGCCAGCCCAACCACAAGTTCAGGCATTGCAGAACATGTCCCCCCCTCAGAACCTGAAGCAAGCGCAAAGCTGGCCGGGCGATTGGCAGCCCTCGGGCGATTTTAGCAAAATCAGCAGAGCGAAGTCTGCCCATCTTCAAGGCGCTCCGAGGTTCTAAGCATTTCGAGTGGACCCCCGAGGTGTCAGGACTGTTTCTAGCAGATCAAGGAATATCTCTCCGGCCTTGTGGCCCTCGCCACACCCCAGGCCGACAGTCCTTTATTGGTCTACCTCACCGCCTCCGGCATGCAGCGAGTGGCTCGGCTCTAGTCCAAGAGGAGAAACTCGACGGGAGGTTGATCCAACGCCCCGTCTACTTCGTCTCCGAAGCCCTCGCCGGCGCTAGGCTAAGTACTCCCGAGCTCGAAAAGGTGGCCTACGCCCTCGTCATGGCATCCAGAAAGCTCCGACACTACTTCCTGGCTCACGATGTTCGTCATCCCGACTAGCCTACCCGCTAGGCGACATGTTCTAGAACAAGGACGCCACGGCCGCATCGGAAAGTGGGCGGTGGAATGGCCCCGTTCGGGATTTCCTTCGCGCCCGGACAGCCATCAAGTCCCAAATCCTCGCCGACTTCGTCGCGGAGTGGACGATGGCCCCTGAGCGCGCAGGTGCTGAAGCACGCGAAGGGGTCTGGACCATCTTTTCGGACGGAGCTTACCAGGCTCAGGGGCTGGGGCCGGAGCAGTCATCATCTCCCCCCTCCGGCCAGCAGGCCCTATATTCTGCTCGGCTAAGCTTCAAGGCACCAACAATATCGCCGAGTACGAAGGGGTCCTCTTGGGTCTTCGCAAGGCGCACGCATTGGGAGCAGCGCGTGTGGTCGTCAAGACCGATTCCCAAGTAGTCACCGGGCACATCGACAAGAGTTTCCAGGCCAAGCATCCAGACCTTGCCTCTTACCTCGACTCCATCCGCAAGCTCGAGGCATCCTTCAAGGGCATATCCATCCAAAACATCCCGCGAGGTGAAAACGGCCAAGCTGACGCCCTCGCCAAAGCCGGGGCAGGAGCTCAAGCCTTGCCGCCGGGGGCTTTTTTCGAGAGATCACCCAACCTTCGGCGCCCCCTCGCAGCGCGGCCCCCTCGTACGAGCCCCCGCCGCCACCCCGGCCAACTCCAGTCCTGTGTACGGTCAATACCGATTGGCGGGAGCTCCATCCTGCGCACGCTCGCAGTAGCGAAGATGATCACCCTAGACCAGACCAATCTCGCCGCCCGCTCCGTGCGAGGTCATTCGAAGTCATCAATGGCATCTATTTAGCAAGTCCGGAGTATGCTCCCGTTACTCCGTGCATCTCGCACTCGGACGGAGGGCCATGCTCCGAGAAATCCACGGGGGGTTGTGCGCGAGCCACCTGGCACCACGGGCCCTCGCAGGCCAAAGCTCTCCGGCAGGGCGTATACTGGCCCACTATCATTGCCGACCCGAAGAACTCGTCTGCACCTGCAAGGCTGTCAGTGGATGGGGCGGCGCAGTCACCGACCCCCAGCAAGCCTGCTACCCATCCCCCCCATGTGGCCTCTGGCCCGCTCTGGGCATGGACCTCATCGGGCCACTCCCTAGAGCGAAAGGCAACATGCGCTTTGCTGTTGTCGCTGTCGAGTATTTCTCCAAGTGGGTCGAAGCGGAGCCATTGACCTCCATCACATCCCGGAGCGTCCAAAAATTCTTCTGGCAGAACATCGTGTGCTGTTTCGGAGTACCCAGGCAGCTCACATTGGACAACGGAACGCGTTCGATGCTGGGGCTTTCCGGGCATTCTGCGATGAGTGGGAGTCCAGCTCTGCTTCGCCCGCCGTGCGGCAATCCCCAGTCTAACGGGGCCGTGGAGCGAGCTAATGGGCACATCCTCTCAGGCCTCAACAAACGCATCGTTGGCTTAGCCAAAGGGTCATGGCCCGACGAGCTGCCGAAGATCTTGTGGTCCATCCGGACAACCACTTCCCAGGCCACCGGCTTCACCCCATTCCGCCTCTTGTTCGGCGACGAAGCCCTGACCCAACAGAGCTCCGAGCAGGTTCGCTACACGTCACAAGGCCCGAGGCCAACGACGAGCGCACCATCTTCCCTCGACCTGGCCAAGAGACACGGCTCCGAGCCGTGCCAACTCTCTCAGTATCAGAAGAGACCAAGGCATGGTACGACCCCAAGGTCAAGCGCAATGAGTTTCCAACCAGGGCACCTCGTCCTTCGCACGGTGGTCCCCCCACCAAGTTGGGCAACAAATGGGAAGGGTCGTACATTGTAACAAGGTCCGGGCGACAGGGCTCCTACCGGCTCGCCACCCTAGAGGCGAGGAGCTGAAGCATACATGGCACGCGGAGCACCTGAAGCGTTATTTTCCGTAGTCTCATCCGTGTGTTCCGATAGCGGCCGCTGGTACCCGCTTTTGTATCCAAATTGCGTAATAAAATCACCAGACAAGTGTTTTCGCCCCCGAACGAAACACGCAACGACTCTAAGAATCTCGCTTCACCGAAGCAACTAGGTTCTGAGCTCTGACTCGAAGCACCTCGCTGTCGTGGTTCCGAGCTCAGGCTTGACGCACCCTCACTACTGGGTTCCGGAGCTCCTGGACTCGAAGCACCCTCGCTATCGGGTTCCGAGCTCCGGCTCGACGCACCCTCACTACGGGTTCCGAGCTCCGGCTCGACGCACCCTCACTACCGGGTTTGAGCTCCGGCTCGACGCACCCTCACTATCGGGTTCCGAGCTCCGGCTCGACGCACCCCACTATTGGGTTCCGAGCTCTGGCTCGACGCACCCTCACTACCGGGTTCCGAGCTCCGACTCGACGCACCCTCACTATCGGGTTCCGAGCTCGGCTCGACGCACCCTCACTACCGGGTTCCGAGCTCGTCTCGAAGCACCCTCGCCTTCCTCCTAGCTGGTTAGCGCCCAGCCGGCAAACCGACTACCCGCTAAGGAGGGGGAAGGGAAGGAGCAAGGCGAAGGACTTCAACAGGTGGAAGGGAAGGAGCAAGGCGAAAGACTTTAACCGCACATATTGGAAACACGGAGGGCGTACAATGTTTATTACAAATCTAAGACAATGTTTATTACAAATCAAAGACAGAAGAGAGGAATCAAGAGAAGTTCTCATCCAAGCCAAGCAAGAACCGAAGGCCCCCTCGGTCGGAGGGGCCACGAGCCAGAGCACGCTTCGGCCGAAGGCCCGGGCGCGGTTCGCACGGACCTCTCCTTCCTCCTCCTTCGCTCCTCCTCCTTCTTTTGGGCGCGAAAGGCCCTCTGGTCTTCTTGAAGTTGGGCCCAGCTACGCAGATCGCCCCCCCCCCCCGGGGGGGGGCGCTTCGTCCAAGCCAGGTCCGTATCAGACCAGTCAACTGGTTCAGGAGACGAATACAGGAGCGGGGCCCTCTTTCTTCTTCCTTGACATGGTTCAGGACCCCTCGGAGGACGTCAGGGTCCGCGCGCCGTCACTGTTACGAGGAAGAACAAAGCGCGCAGGCCGGTTCGCTCTCAGAACCTCGAAGGACGTCGTCAAATTCAAGCACTTCGACGTCGCAGTCGCAGTCACGGACACCCTGAGTGCCCCAGAAAAGTACTCTTTATTAATATATGATTAAGTTTCCTAAGCTATTACAGGCTAAGACAACGATAGACTCTGAAGAAGCTACACCTTCGGGTCCGGCTGACGGGCCGAGACCGAAGGCTTCGAGGGAGCCGGAGGACCACGTGTGCGGAGCACCTCCTCCAGCCAAGCCTTTGATCGCTTCAGGACCCTCGGTCTGCCAGACCGCCTTGAGCACCCTCCAGGACTAGTTCAGCGCAAGGCTCGCGTCCGAGGTGATCCCCCATGAAGGTGACCGGATGCAGGCTTGAAGACGAAGGAAGCGGAAGCCCAGACGCTTCGACATGGCCGAAGGATCCCGTAAGCGTGCCACCCGAGCAGACACCTCGCCGTACTGCGCCACGGTAAGGTGTATTTGCAAGGATGGTGGACTGGATGAACTTCACCCGACGGACCAGGGGGCTCCCAGGCGATGTCAAACGTGCCGCAGCTAGTGCCGTAGCGTGCCAGCACTTTCCGGAGGGACTCCGCGGCGTCAGCCGCCGTCTTCCCGGCCTCGGCGAGCGCCTCGGTCACCTCCCCGTTTCGGGCGTTGAGGTCCACCTCGACCCGCTCCATCTGGGCCACCCGGGTCTCGAGGGCTTCGGCGGTAGCTGCCGCCTCTGAGGCTTGGTTCGGAGCACGGACACCTCCTCCTCGAGCCGCTCCGCTTCTGTGGCCCAGGACCGAAGCCCCTCTGCTTCGGCAGCTCGGGCTCGGAGGGCGTCGATCTCCACCTCCAGCTCGTCGGCTCGGGCGGCCCGAGCGCGGAGTCCCTCCAACTCCGCGACGCGGGTCTTGAGGGAGTCCATCTCCGCCACTTGGGCCTCGAGCGCTTTGACCCTTTCCGCCTGGAGCCGGAGGGCTTCGACCTCCGATGACCGCTCGCGAGCCAGCCTCTCTGCGGTAGCCACTCGGGCCGCGAGTTCCGCGATGTCCGCCTCGCGGCGTTGGCGTTCGGAGAGCAGGGCCATCAGCTGCCCCTGCGCCAATGCAACCACCTGCACACAAGGAAGATGATCAGAAGAAGAGCTAGGGGCTCATCAAATGCATTCCAAGAAAGTACTTGTCCCGCTGCAGTCTCGATGGCCCTGCCGAGGTCCAGGCCATCTGATAGCCCCAGTTCGCCTATTACCGGGGCCTCGCGCAGCCGTAAGTAATAATCGTGGACCGGGGCCACCCTGGACGCGAAGTCCTCACCATCCGCCAAGAAGTGGCGCAGGAGGGGCACGGTGGCACGCGCGCCTCGAGGGTCAGAAGGAGGCTGGGCCGGACCTCTACGTCTTCGACGGCCTCCGGAGAGGCCCTTTCGGAGGTTCCGGACTCCGTTTCAGTCCTGCTGGCCCGAAGCCTCCCTCGTGCCAACAGGGGCTCCGGACCTCGCATCCGGAGCGCCGTCAGGGGGCGGGGCGACTGGCTCGAAGCCCCGGGCCGATGTGCCTGCGCAGGCGAGCAAGAGCTAAGGCCGAGAAGGCCCCAACGTTTAAGGAAAGGATGGGTAAGCTGTCGTACCTTCGTCCGCAGCGTCGGCAAGGTCCTCCGGAAGCTGGATGGGCCCCGACGGGCTCGGGCGGTAGAAGAGGATGTCGATGGAGTTCACCGGGGAGCCCGCCGCCGCTGCGGCGAGCTCGGCCTCTATGTCGGCGCTCTTCTCAACGGCGCCGAGCGTGTCAACCAGCCCCCCGCGGTCCAAGCTGTCCATCGCCCTGCTCCCTTGGGAGCCGACGGAGCCCCCCCTCCGAAACCGGTGCGCGCGAGGGAGCAGTCTCGGGACGCGGCGTCGCTCCGATGACAGGCGCCTCCTGCCTATGCCCCGGCGCGGGGCTCCGTCGGACCCGAACGAGGGGGAGCATCTTCGCTCCTTCTAGCGCCCAGCCAAACCGACGGGGTCGGGTCCGGAATTATCGAGGGGTCTCCAGACTCCGACTGGGCCTCGTCACTAGAACCTCCGTACTCGGAGTGGGAGGCGGAGGAGCGTCCCGGAGAAAGTTGCCTTGGCCCCTTCACTATCTTCTTCTTCTTGGGGGGGCGGCGAGGAGAGAGGCCCCCATCGGCGTCGCCTACCTTCCTCTTCGAAACATCCCGAAGGACCTCACCCTTCGGAAGAGGCGGAGGCGAGAGCTCGAGCGCCCCCCACACTCTGTTGGAGCGCTCCCAAGAGCCCACCAACTCAATTCGCCGGGTGCGCTCGGCCGCGGTAGGGACTCCAAGAATCCTCTCCGTCATGCGGGCCACCTCCTCGGGGGTCCAGGCAACGAGCGGCCCTGCATTCGATTATCAGGACCGGAGCACCCTTCGGGTACGAAGACGGGGATAAAAGTGACGGGGGCGGACACCTACCAAGCTGGCGGGAGAGCTCCGATGGCATCAACTCGTCCCAGCTGCTCCGGAGCGACGCCGGCCACTCCTCCTTCAGCGGAGGGATCTCGAGGGCCACGAACTCCTCCGCCAAGTCCCGCATGCTCATTCGGCGGGCGACGATCTGAAGAAGCTGGATCCTCACGGAGATCGACCCGGCGTTGGTCTCGATGCGCGCTTCCCTCCGGAACCAAATATGGTGCGGGATTCCGGCGAGGCCGGAGCTGAGCCCCACGCGGACGTAAAACCACCGGTTCACCCATTTCGAGTACCACCTCTCGTTGGTGGCCTTCGCCGGGAAGGAGTCCGCGTACTTCCTTCGGAGCTGGAAGTTGATGCTCCCGAAGGCCAGTATTTGGCCTCCCTTCTTCTTCGGCTGGCAGAGAGCCTCGTGCATCTCCGCAAAGACTTCCGCCCTCCCTTCGTAGCCTTTGGCGCGCATGGCCCACTCGAAAACGGCAAGGCGGGGCCACGGCGTTGGGAGATAGTTGCGGGAGCTCCAGGTGGAACGCGTCCAACACCCCGGCGAGGAGCTCTGATGCGGGGAACCCCAGCCCCGCGTCGAAGAAAGCTTCAAAGACGACAACCTCGCCTTCTCGCGGCTGCGGGGCCGTCTCTCGACCAGGCTTCCTCGCTGGCGTCTCAGGACCAAGGTGGGCCCTGGTTGCTTGCTCGATCGACGCCTCGGTGCACGCGGACGGCCCGAGCTCCAGGGTCTGCTCTCGAAACCGCTCGGAGGCGGGGCGGAGTTCGCGCGCGCCGCGCGCCTCCGACGACGTCGGTCGCTGTCGCCGCGCCGCCTTCGCCATCTGGCGCTGCAAGAAGCGCGGGTCCTTCGCCATTGCTGGGACGGCGCTCCTCACCATTGCTCAAAGAGACGAGAGGGGGCTTGGATCTCAAGAAGCGAGACGAATGATGGATGAAGTGGCTAGAATGGGCGCAGCAAGGTGAAGAAGGAGGGGAGGCCACGCAGCAAGTTATATTTAATAGCTAGACCGTCGGTCCCTCTTCCGGCTCGATCGGCGTGTGAACGCGGCGGCTGCATGGCCGCCGCATTGAAGGCCAACCGGCGCATCGGGCATGGCGGCTCCCTGACGGTTCACCTCCCCGATGCCATTCGCGCACGCATTAACTGCTTCTGGCGGCGCCTGGCTGCCTCCTCGGGGCCAGAGGCCCCCGGTCAAGGTGTGCGTGCATCCCGCGAGCCCGGTCAAACTTCTCTCGACCCGTCGGAGAGAGGATCCGAAGCGGTCCTCAACCTCCGGGCCCAGTCACGCCTCCATGCTTCGGAGCTCCTCCGCATCCGTTGAAGAGGGCCGCGCTGTGGCCGGACTCGGCACCCCATTGTAAGTTACGTCCTTATGAAGTTGTCGGAATTATCGTGTGCGCTTCCACCCTCTCTAACGCAGGGCTCCCAAGAGGAAAGAAGCGAGGGGCTACTATTGGGGGAGATAATCCCGACGGTTGAAGGGGGCCCACAACCAGGGGGTCCGAGGCCTAGCATCGGAGGCCGCCATCCGGGAGTAGGACGCCGGAGGCCACCCTCTGGGAGTAGGACGCCGGAGGCCACCCTCCGGGAGCAGGACACCGGAGGCCACCCTCCGGAAGCAAGACGCCGGAGGCCACCCTCCAGGAGCAGGACACCGGAGGCCGCCCTCCGGCCGAAGAACGCCGGGGGCCACCCTCCGGGAGAAGATTGCCGGAGGCCCTCCCTCGGCCCGCAGTAGCGAACCCAAAGGGAGCGTTGGCGGGAAAAGGACTGGACGAGTACACAGGGGGACAGGATCACGATCTTGTGAACCGTGTCGGGCGGCATAGGCAGCGCCCGACACGGTTGATACGCCGTCAGAGTCGAATCTTCCTGTCTGTACTATGTATAGTCCATTTTGTCTGTACTATTGACCGGCCATTGATCGTGTAGCCGTTGGCGGACCAGAGGCGCTTGGCCCTCTGGACGGGGCGCCTTATAAATACCCCTCAACTGTAGTTGTAACGGACAAGCTCAAGGAGCATTGAATACACCACTCTCATTTCCACTAAGAAAACCTGCTGGTCCGATCCGTCGTTCCAACACACCCCAAGATTTAAAAAGAAATAAAATAAAAGAAATATATTATTAAAGAAATTTCTGAATTTTACTATTAAAGAAATCCTAAAAGAGCTCTATTAAAGCCAAACAGGGAGGAATATTCAACATTTGGACATGGAAAATTTATGGGTTAAACTAGAGGCCAAAACATAATTTCAGAAATTTTTACAAATTTTTATCAACAATGATTCAACCCTTAACAAAATAAATGAATTACTGGAATTATTTTAAATCAGAAAACAATTTAAAATCCTAACGGGCCGCCAACCTCCAAAGTGCCCCGAGCCCGACCCAGTCCGACCGCCAGCCTCTGACATGTGGGACCCCGCCTGTCGGCGAACTCCCCCGCCCCTCTCTCTCCCCGCCCCACGCCTCGCTTGGCCCCACCCGTCAGCCTCCGCTGCGCCCCCTTTCTCCCTCTGGCAGCCGTGGCCCGCCTGTCGGCCATTCCTTTTTCGTTCGCCCGTCTTCCCCGATGGAATTCCCCCCTTCCTTTCCGGCGAAATCCCCTTCCAGATCCCGCCGCCGGCCGCCCTGATCCAGCCAGATCTGCCCTGGGATCCCTTCCCCCCCGCCCACCGCGACCCCCTTCCATCCTTAGTTCACACGTAATTGGGTATATGGAAGCTTATCCGAGGAGAAATGGGAACCTCGCCGGAGATGGAAAGGAACCTTCGGGTTTCCTCGGTTAACCTTCCATCCTCGCTGCCGGTGACCCTATAATACACCTGAGGTCGCCGCCCACTGCCCACAATGCCTAAGTTTTAGCCTAAGCCCTCTAGAGAGCCACTGCCATCTTTTCGGGTTTTACCCTCTGCTCCACCTCCGGCCGCCGCTCGCCGTCGACTCCATCCTTCCCCGCCCTAGCCACCGCCACCGTCGGGACCGCCGGTGTCCACCCGTCCTCGGCCGCCCCTCGGTTGGTCGTGGAACCCGCCGGATCGCCGTCGCCGTCGAGCTCCCGAAGACCTCCTTCGTCTACCCCTCGCCGCCCGTCGCAGACCGTCGCTCTCCGTCGCCACCGAAGGTATAACCGAGACCGCCATGATTCCCTCTATCCATTTTCGCCGAGATCTAGGACTATAGGCGCTCACCGCCGCTATCGCCACCGCGCCCGAGCCCCGCCGTCGCCGGAGACAAAGGGTAGTTACCCTCTCCGACGCGTGCCGTGCCGTACGGGTCCTCGGTCGTTCGATCTGTGATGAACGGCTGAGATTAGAACCCCCTTTGACCTAATCTGGGGCGTTCATTGAGTCAAAGCGGTATCGAGGCCTCTCGGCCGTCGATCGCCACTTAACCCGCCTGCTCGATCTGGTGCGTCCACGTCATACCAGTTCGCGAGATCTAATCGTGGCTGTCCATTGCAACTTAACCCTCCCGCCTCACGCTTGGGCATTGGATCTTGATCGAATGGCTCAGAACGATCGGGTCCACACGCACAGTACAGCGGTCCACCGTGAGCCTAGCTCACCGTGGACTAAATCCTATTTTTGTTTAAATAAAATTCTATAAAATTGTTTAAACTTTGAAAACTCATAACTTGCTCATTTTAACTCCAAATTTCACCATTCAAATTTTATTAAATTCAGCATTTATTCTCTACACATTAATGCCATAAAAACAGCATGTTACTTTAGCACAAATAATCTTATGGATAAATGAATAAAAACCCCTTAGGATTAAAATTATTAATTCATAAAATAAATTGGGAAAAGCCTTAAAAACTAATCTTTAATGTTTTTCATCAAACCTCAGAATAATAAAACTTTATTTCACATATTAAAACCCATAAACTTGTATGTTTATTATTTGTGGAGTTTTATTTGTTTATTGAATGTACTGTTTACTTTTTCCGTATCGAGAAGACTACGAGTTCGTCAAGGAGCCGGAGTTTTTTCCCGAGGTTCCTCCATCACCATTTGCTGAGCAAGGCAAGTCATCGAACCCTCCTGTGGAAACAGTTGATCATCATTGAGCCCATGTTTTAAATAATTATCGCTATAACTCATAGGATAATATTGCATTAGTCTAATCTCAAGCCCTACATTATATTAGATCCCCATCCTTGTGTGCAAACCCAAGCCATGCTTATTGAGCCTACACTCCTTGTCACTCTACAAAAATTATATTAGCTAGTGTCCAATGTACCGACACAACTACTATAGGATAAAAATAATGAGTCGTAGATAGTGGATTCTGTTATATGAATTTCCCGTTATTCTCGTCTCTGGACTCTGTTGGAGTTGGCTATGTTATAAGTATGGCGGGTTCTGGGTGCAAGCTAGGACATTGGTTGGTCGCACCCGGGGCACTATAAGGACCGGTCTGCGGGATCTGTTGCAAAGCACTTCCGTACCAACCACAAGTCTAATGGGTAAGTCCTAACTAAAAGTATGGAACAATTCGACTCGATGCACCATAGTGGAGGGGGCAAGGGGCAACCTGTGGGTGACTTGTACCGACGTGGCTCAAGGGGGGTATGGTGAGGCTCGATGCGTCGAGACACGATACGAAACCCATAAAAGGGTGCTGTCGGGTCGAGGAGGACCATATGGAAGGTTTTGGCACGAGTTCTCGTGGAATGGGTCATCTCGTTACACTTTGGTGTAAGTGGTGAGTGTGTGCCTTGTGGGTACAGTGGTACACCTATGATCAGAGTATTTATTCTTTTCGAAAAGCTGAGCCCACGGTCAAGGGCGGGTTGTGTGACTACTCGCAGTTAGTTTACTATTGTGTGAATGGTTGAGTTATTCATGGCATGTAAGGACTGTTGAGCGAGGTGGGGCTGACTGTACCCCTCGAGTTAGAAGAGGATGTTGCATACACATGTTTATATTTCTGTAATAATAAATTGATCACATTTAATTGCTTTACAAATTATGCTCTTCCGCAAAATTAGCCACTACCTCCCTTGTTATTACTCTGCATTATATTTGCATTCGGTGGCTTGTTGAGTACGTTTGTACTCACCCCCGTTGATTTACACCACCAGAGCCCATCTACTACGAGGAGGATGAAGGTCTGGAGTAGCGACCCAGTCAAGGCGAGACTGGAAGGAGGCGTTCATCTAGGACCCCTTTGATTTATTAGTTTCTCTTCATCTTTATCCACTTTTGTACTAATACGGTCTATGAACCATGAATGATTGCTCGTATTGTACGTGGTCGCATGATGAACGTCTTGGTTTATTGATTTTCTATGGAATTTCAATAAAGGTCCTGATTTATTAAATCGGGGCATGACAAGATGGTATCAGAGCCGACTTGACTATAGGAATCCAAACAGACCTGACCTTAAGACTTATATTAACCCTATTTTCTTACAAAATTACTTATCCTCTTATCTTCCGAGATTTTCACAAAAACTTTCTCTCTTTTGTAGATGCCGGTCCATACCATGAGCGGGAACCTTCGTGACGAGGCCGGATTCATCCGCGAGCTTCGCGTACTCGTCGACTTCTTGGGATTCTCCCATGAGCCCGCGTTCCACGGGATCTTTCCTAGTGCGAGCGAGAGCTATTGCGAGGTCACGGTTGTCATCCGCTCCTCGTCCACGCAGCCACACTTCTACACCCATGGAGTTGGAGGACCCTCGCTCGTGGTTTCCAGCCAGCGCGCTGCACTTCAGGCCCTCGCCGAGCTTCGACTGGTTTACGATTGTCACCTCCACGACACCATCTACCGCTTCATGCCCATGCGCACACCCGGGAGTCACCGCAGCATCTACATCAGCCCCCTCACACAGAGCAACTCCACCATTGCCCGCACAATGAGACTTTTGGAGGCCATGGACAACCTCCACACAGAGGCCATTCTTGACGCAGACAGTCATCACGACACCATCGATTTCTACCGCCATACCTCGGAGAACCTGAACCGCGAGAATGTTGAGCTTCGTCGACAGGTCCAGCAGAACCCCCAGTTGACCCTCGAGGTAGAGGAGTTGAGGCGTTAGAACGAGCTACTACGCCAAGGCGCCATAGTAAACACCCAGCTCCATCATCAGCTCAAGGAATTGAAGATGGATATTGAGGAGATCGCACCCCTTCCGCCCCACAAGCGGAAATCGCTTCGGACCCCCACTGTGAGGCCAAAGAGGATTTACCGCAGCGCACCTCCCGTCGGACCCTCCAGTTCCACCACCCCGACCGTCTCCATCGAGCCCGTGGTCGAGTCATCCCCCGAGCTGCCATAGACGTAGCATTTACGATTGATTGTTTTTCTTTTTAATTGTTTTGAATTGTATTGCCACTCATGTTGAATATAAGGCATGAGTGAAGAATTAAATAAAAGACAGTAAATGTAATCGCAAGAACGACATTTTGGAATAAAGCTTAAGTATCAATTCCCCTAAGAAGATGTTATCTATTTTGGAAACTTCAGGATGACTAACACTCAAGGCTCCGACGCTCCTCAGAACAGAGGAGAAAACGGCAACTTGCCCCAATGGGGAGCAACCGGGCAAAGGCAAGCCCCAGTCGCCAACCACCCTACTCTGGCCGAGATGATGGCTAATCAAAATCAGTTGGTCGCTGCACTATTGAACCAGATGCAACAGCAGCAGCAGATGCAAGAGCAGTAGGCTCAATTTTTCCATCTCCACCAATAGCCAGAACTGCCTGGCCCTGCCACTCCCGCTCCCGCACCTGCCTCCCAGCTCTCGGAATTCCTCCGAGTCTGCCCACCCACGTTCTCAAGCACCACCAACCCCATGGAGGCTGGTGACTGGTTGAGAACCATTGGCAAGAAGCTAGACCTCCTGACTTGTACTGAGCAAGAGAGGGTGGCTTTCGCCGCCCATCAGCTTCAGGGTCCCGCCGCAGAATGGTGGGACAATCTGCGCGAAACCTTGCCCGAGGGACACGTCCATACTTGGGCAGAGTTCTCTGCTGCCTTCCGCACAGCCCATGTCCCGGACGGCATTATTGCCCAGAAACAGTAGGAGTTTCGGGGCCTACAACAAGGGAGCAGGACCGTCACCGAGTACCTGCATGAATTCAACAGGTTGGCCCGGTACGCACTTGAGGAGGTCCGTACCGATGCAGCCAGACAGTCCAAGTTCCTCCGGAGACTGAAGGATGAGCTGTCCCTTCAGCTCATTTCTGGAGATTATGCCAATTTCCAAAAGTTGGTAAACAAAGCTATCATTCAGGAGACCCAGCAGAATAAGGTCGACCTGAAGAAAAAGAGGATGCTCGCCTTCAGGCAGAACCAAGGCATGGCACAAAGGCCCCGCTTCACACCTCCTCCACTGGTGCCACAATATCATCCGCGCTCAGTGTATCGTCCGGCGCCACCCGCCGCCAACGCTGGAGCTGGACAGCCTCACCCCGCTCCCGCCGCACCAGCCGCTCCACCCGCCCCGGCCAAGAAGGTGGAAATTCTGCGCGACAAGCACGGCAAGCCCGTGATCTGCTTCAACTGCCACCAGGAGGGGCATTACTCCCACCAGTGCCCTCACCCTAAGCGCGCTCAAGGAGTCGCGGCAAACCCGGCCATCCACGCCCACGTCAACCACGTCACCGTCAAAGAATCCCAGGCCGCGCCAGAGATCGTCATGGGTAAGTTCACGGTACACTCAGCCCTTGTAGTAGTTTTATTTGACACTGGAGCTACGCACTCCTTTATATCAACGACTTTTGTGGAAAAGAATGATCTGGAAATAAGTGAACTACCAAGACCCGTATTAATAGCCACCCCTGGCAAACAAACTCTCGCCCATTCCTATAGTCCAAGGGTATGGGTAGATATCCAAGGCACAATATTTTGGGCTGACCCCATCCTGATAGAATGCCAAGGCTTGGATCTCATTCTAGGAATGGATTGGCTAAATAAACACCAAGGAGTGATAAGATGTGCCCAGAGACAAGTGACTATGACTAGTGAAGAAGGGACTACCGTCACATTTCAGATGCCAAGCCTAAAGTTTGGAATACCAAGGCTGCACCAGATTACTTTGGAAGAGATACCGGTAGTCTGCGAATACCCGGATGTATTTCCAGAGGATTTACCAGGGATGCCACCCAAGAGAGATATCGAGTTCCATATTGATTTGGTACCCGGAACCACTCCCATCTACAAGCGACCATACCGTATGGCCGCCAATGAGCTAGCTGAGATGAAGCAACAGCTAGAGGATCTTGAGAAGAAGGGATACATCAGACCTAGCACATCCCCGTCGGGAGCCCCCGTCATCTTCGTTGAGAAGAAAGAGGACAAGGCTAATCGTATGTGCGTGGATTACCGAGCCTTGAATGAGGTGACCATCAAGAACAAGTACCTGTTACCCAGGATCGATGATCTTTTTGACCAGCTGAAAGGAGCTACGGTTTTTTCCAAGATCGACCTGCGATCCGGGTATCATTAGCTGAGAATACTAGAGGTGGATATACCCAAGACGACTTTTACCTCTCGCTATGGATTATATGAGTGCATTGTTATGTCTTTTGGTTTGACCAATGCCCCAGCCTTCTTCATGAATATGATGAATAAAGTGTTCATGGAGTATTTGGACAAATTCATCGTGGTATTTATAGATGACATTCTCATCTACTCCAAGGACCAAAAGGAGCACGAGACTCACATCTGGTTGACCCTAGGAAAACTAAGGGAACACCAATTATACGCCAAGTTCAGCAAGTGCAAGTTTTGGACGGCAGAAGTAAAATTCCTTGGACACATCATTTCTGCGCAAGGTATCGCAGTAGACCCTACCACCGTAGAAGCAGTTACGGATTGGACGCCACCCATAAATGTATCTGAGATACGAATTTTTCTGGGTTTGGCCGGGTATTATTGGAGGTTTATCGAGAATTTTTCCAAGATAGCCAAGCCTATGACCAAGTTATTGCAGAAGGGAGAAAAGTTTGAATGGACTCCCGAGTGCGAGGAAAGCTTTCGCACCCTCAAGACCCGGCTGGTGTCAGCACCCATACTGACCCTACCAGATATCCGGAAGGACTTCAATGTTTATTGCGACGCATCTCGCCAAGGATTGGGATGTGTTCTCATGCAAGATGGAAAGGTTATTTCATACGCCTCTCGTCAGTTGAGACCTCATGAGCTAAATTACCTGACCCATGACTTGGAATTGGCCGCTGTTGTGCACGCCCTTAAGATATGGAGGCATTATTGGTCGGAAATCGCTGCGAAATCTTTACGGATCACAAGAGTTTGAAGTACATCTTCACGCAACCGGACCTCAATCTGAGGCAAAGACGATGGTTGGAATTAATAAAAGACTACGACTTAGGTATTCACTACCACCCCGGAAAAGCAAATGTGGTAGTTGATGCATTAAGTCGTAAGGGATATTGCACCGCCATCGTGATTCAGGATCACGCGCCCTTACTCTATAAGGAGATGGAAAAGCTAAACCTTGAGTTAACCACAGGAGCATACCTAGCCACCTTGGAGACCCAGCCAGTTCTATTTGAGCAGATCCGTGAGGCCCGGTTGGAAGACCCGGATATAGCTGCCATTAAGAAGAACATGAGACAAGGTAAAGCCCCAGGATTTTCAGAAGACGATAATGGCACCGTATGGTTTGGAACCCGGATATGTGTGTCGGATAAACCGGAGATAAAGACCCTTATCCTAAGGGAAGCCCATGATACTTTATACTCCATCCATCCCGGAAGTACCAAGATGTACCAGGACCTGAAGGAACGCTATTGGTGGGTTAGCGTTAAGAAAGAGATTGCTCAGTTCATCGCGGAATGTGACACCTGCAGACGAGTAAAGGCATAACATCAGAGACCTGCAGGACTGTTACAGCCACTTAAAGTGCCTGAATGGAAATGGGAAGAGATCAGTATGGATTTCATCACCGGACTCCCAAAGACCCAGCTTGGATACGATTCTATTTGGGTAATCATTGATCGGCTAACGAAAGTAGCACACTTCATAGCCGTCAAGATGACCTTCAGTGGCCCTAAGCTCGCAGAGTTGTATATGGCTCGCATTGTGTGTCTTCATGGAGTGCCCAAGAAGATAGTCTCCGACAGAGGAAGTCAATTTACCTCTCGTTTTTGGAAGAACCTTCAAGAGGAGATGGGAACAAGATTGAACTTCAGTACTGCTTACCACCCTCAGACAGATGGACAAATGGAAAGAGTGAATCAGATATTAAAGGATATGCTACGGGCATGCGTTTTGGATTTTGGAGCAACTTGGGACAAGAGTTTACCGTACGCCGAGTTTTCGTACAACAACAGTTATCAAGCCAGCCTTCAGATGTCCCCGTTTGAAGCCCTATATGGATGTAAGTGTAGGACGCCTCTACTTTGGGATCAAACCGGTGAATCCCAAGTGTTTGGAATAGACATCCTTTGGGAAGCTGAAGAGAAGGTACGGATCATCAGAGACCGACTCAAGACAGCACAATCACGACAAAAGAGCTATGCGGACAATCGTCGCTGAGATCTAGCCTTTGAAGAAGGAGATCACGTCTACCTCTGAGTCACACCTCTCCGTGGCACTCAACGGTTTAATATGAGAGGAAAGTTGGCCCCTCTATATGTTGGACCTTTTCCCATTATTCAACGCCAAGGCGAAGTCGCTTATCAGTTAGAAATGCCAACCTCACTAGCCGGGGTACATGACATGTTTCATGTGTCCCAACTCAAGAAGTGTCTCCGAGTCCCAATAGAGCAAGTGGACCTACAGCAGTTGGATGTTCAAGAGGATCTGACTTATGTGGAAAAGCCCGTCAAGATCTTGGAAGTCAAGGAAAGGACCACCAGAAGTCGCGTCATCCGCTTCTGTAAGGTTCAGTGGAGCAATCATCCCGTAGAGGAAGCTACATGGGAAAAAGAGGAAGAGTTCAAGGCACAACATCCTAAGCTATTCGAGGATTGATCCGAATCTCGAGGACGAGATTCTCTAAAAGGGGGATAGGATTGTAACACCCCAAGATTTAAAAAGAAATAAAATAAAAGAAATATATTATTAAAGAAATTTCTGAATTTTACTATTAAAGAAAATCCTAAAAGAGATCTATTAAAGCCAAACAGGGAGGAATATTCAACATTTGGACTTGGAAAATTTATGGGATAAACTAGAGGCCAAACATAATTTCAGAAATTTTTACAAATTTTTATCAACAGTGATTCAACCCTTAACAAAATAAATGAATTACTGGAATTATTTTAAATCAGAAAACAATTTAAAATCCTAACGGGCCGCCAACCTCCAAAGTGCCCCGAGCCCGGCCCAGTCCGACCGCCAGCCTCTGACGTGTGGGACCCGCCTGTCGGCGCACTCCCCCGCCCCTCTCTCCCCGCCCACGCCCCGCTTGGCCCCACCCGTCAGCCTCCGCCGTGCCCCCCTTTCTCCCTCTGGCAGCCGTGGCCCGCCTGTCGTCCCTTCCTTTTTCGTTCGCCCGCTGACAGGTGGGAGCCACCTTTCGGATCCGTCTTCCCCGATGGAATTCCCCCCTTACCTTTCCGGCGAAATCCCCTTCCGGATCCCACCGTCGGCCACCCCGATCCGGCCAGATCTCCCTTGGGATCCCTTCCCCCGCCCACCGCGACCCCCTTCCATCCTTAGTTCACGCGTAATTGGGTATATGGAAGCTTATCCAAGGAGAAATGGGAACCTCGCCGGAGATGGAAAGGAACCTTCGGGTTTCCTCGGTTTAACCTTCCATCCTCGCCGCCGGTGACCCTATAAATACACTTGAGGTCGCCGCCCACTGCCCACAACGCCTAAGTTTTAGCCTAAGCCCTCCAGAGCGCCACTGCCATCTTTTCGGGTTTTACCCTCTGCTCCACCTCCGGCCGCCGCTCGCCGTCAACTCCATCCTTCCCCGCCCTAGCCACCGCCACCGTCGGGACCGCCGGTGTCCGCCCGTCCTCGGCCGCCCCTTGGTTGGCCGTGGAACCCGCTGGATCGGCGTCACCGTCGAGCTCCCGAAGACCTCCTTCGTCTACCCCTCGCCGTCGGTCGCAGTCTGTCACCCTCCGTCGCCACCGAAGGTATAACTGAGACCGCCATGATTCCCTCTATCCATTTTCGCCGAGAGCTAGGCCTATAGGCACTCGCCGCCGCCGTCGCCACCACGCCCGAGCCCTGCCGTCGCCGGAGACGAAGGGTAGTTACCCTCTCTGATGCGTGTCGTGTCGTACGGGTCCTCGGTCGTTCGATCTACGATGAACGGCTGAGATTAGAACCCCCTTTGACCTAATTTGGGGCGTTCATTGAGTCAAAGCGGTATCGAGGCCTCTCGGCCGTCGATCGCCACTTAACCCTCACGCTCGATCTGGTGCGTCCACGTCATACCGGTTCGCGAGATCTAATCGTGGCCGTCCATTGCAACTTAACCCTCCCGCCTCGTGCCTGGGCCTTGGATCTTGATCGAACGGCTCAGAGTGATCGGGTCAACGCGCACAGTACAGCGGTCCACCGTGAGCCTGGCTCACCGTGGACTAAATCCTATTTTTTGTTTAAATAAAATTCCAGAAAATTGTTTAAACTTTGAAAATTCATAACTTGCTCATTTTAACTCCAAATTTCACCATTCAAATTTTATTAAATTTAGCATTTTATTCTCTACACATTAATGCCATAAAAACATCATGTTACTTTAGCACAAAATAATCTTATGGATTAAATGAATAAAAACCCCTTAGGATTAAAATTATTAATTCATAAAATAAATTGGGAAAAGCCTTAAAAACTAATCTTTAATGTTTTTCACCAAACCTCAGAATAATAAACTTTATTTCACATATTAAAACCCATAAACTTGTATGTTTATTATTTGTGGAGTTTTATCTGTTTATTGAATGTACTGTTTACTTTTTCCGTATTGAGAAGACTACGAGTTCGTCGAGGAGCCGGAGTTTTTTCTCGAGGTTCCTCCATCACCATTTGCTGAGCAAGGCAAGTCATCGAACCCTCCTGTGGAAACAGTTGATCATCATTGAGCCCATGTTTTAAATAAATTATCGCTATAACTCATAGGATAATATTGCATTAGTCTAATCTCAAGCCCTACATTATATTAGATCCCCATCCTTGTGTGCAAACCCAAGCCATGCTTATTGAGCCTACACTCCTTGTCACTCTACAAAAATTATATTAGCTAGTGTCCAATGTACCGACACAACTGCTATAGGATAAAAAGAATGAGTCGTAGATAGTTGGATTCTATGATATGAATTTCCCCGTTATTCTCGTCTCTGGACTCTGTTGGAGTTGGCTATGTTATAAGTATGGTGGGTTCCGTGTGCAAGCTAGGACATTGGTTGGTCGCACCCGGGGCACTATAAGGACCGGTCTGCGGGATCTGTTGCAAAGCACTTTCGTACCAACCACAAGTCTAATGGGTAAGTCCTAACTGAAAGTATGGAACAATCCGACTCGATGCACCATAGTGGAGGGGGCAAGGGGCAACCTGTGGGTGACTTGTACTGACGTGGCTCAAGGGGGGTATGGTGAGGCTCGACGCGTCGAGACACAATACGAAACCCATAAGAGGGTGCTGTCGGGTCGAGGAGGACCATATGGAAGGTTTTGGCATGAGTTCCCGTGGAATGGGTCATCTCGTTACACTTTGGTGTAAGTGGTGAGTGGGTGCCTTGTGGGTACAGTGGTACACCTCTGATCAGAGTATTTAATCTTTTCGAAAAGTCGAGGCCACGGTCAACGGCGGGTTGTGTGACTACTCGCAGTTAGTTTACTATTGTGTGAATGGTTGAGTTATTCATGGCATGTAAGGACTGTTGAGCGAGGTGGGGCTGACTGTACCCCTCGAGTTAGAAGATGATGTTGCATACACATGTTTACATTTCTGTAAAATGCAATTGATCACATTCAATTGCTTTACAAATTATGCTCTTCCGCAAAATTAGCCACTACCTCCCTTGTTATTACTCTGCATTATATTTGCATTCGGTGGCTTGCTGAGTACGTTTGTACTCACCCCCGTTGACTTACACCACCAGAGCACGTCTACTACGAGGAGGATGAAGGTCTGGAGTAGAGACCCAGTCAAGGCGAGACTGGAAGGAGGCGTTCATCTAGGACCCCTTTGATTTATTAGTTTCTCTTCATCTTTATCCACTTTTGTACTAATACGGTCTACGAACCGTGAATGATTGCTCGTATTGTACGTGGTCGCATGATGAACGTCTTGGTTTATTGATTTTCTATGAAATTTCAATAATGGTCCTGATTTATTAAATCGGGGCGTGACATTAGCAAATGTTTACCGTAACATTACATTATCAAATCATGGTGTAACTAGATTAATTAAATTCGTTTCGCGAATAATCCACTTATTATGAATAAATTTTGTAAATAATTTATATTTAATATACCAAAATAATATTTAAATATTCGACATGCTTATATAAAAAATTGAATTCTGGAACCTCATTTCAAGTGTTGGATTTGACATGGTGACGAAAAGGTCCACGCGGACTCGCACCCCATTATTTTAGCTTAATTATATTTAAAAAAATATGAAAGCGTTCTGGTTTGAACTAAAGTACTAAATAGTAATAGGACGCCGTCGCAGGCAGCCATCTGTCCGTCCATCCGCCGTTCGTCCGAGTCTTGCTTCGTCTCTTCATGCATCCTGGAGATCTACCCAAACTTCGCCCGACCTCCTTGATCCTCGGCATCGACTCCCCGCTCGACCCTCGATCACCCACCGTCGACATTCTGTTAGCATCTCCACCCTGCACAAACACGACAATCAGCCAAAACAAGGACACTACGCAACGCGACGCACTGCCGAACCCCTCGGCAACAAAACCTTCAACCCGAATCGACACCCTCGATGCAATTCACAACCTCTCAGTCATCCTCGCTCAGACACTCATTGTTGTCAATCGCTCATCATTTAGACCGAAACCACCCCTGGTTTCTCAATCTTCCCCTTGATGAGTGCATTGACAACCCCAAAAGCACAGGCATGATGAGGTAAGCAAATCATGTGCACAAGTGACAAAAACTCTCAAAAGAGCAAGACACGTCACTTGGTAAATGTTTCACCACACAAAAGTGCAAAGCCATCAAAAACGCAAAGCAACGCGCAAGGCATGCAAAAAGCATCCAAAACCATCCAAAACGTCAAAAGCGCATCACAACTCAAAAGCGCAAAAGCGTCAAAAGCGCATCGAAACCATCCAAAATGTCAAAAGCGCAAAAGCGTCAAAAGCGCATCGTCAAAATCATATCTCCCTCAAAAGCACAAGGCTCAAACTCCCCCTTAACCAAGCAATCCAATTCATTTCTTCCAAAAGCATCATGTCGCTCAATTCTCCCCCTTTGATAATGCAGGCATCAAGGACATAACAAGATGCAAAGAGGGAAAGAGGGTAAAGTAGAGATGTGAGCTTCTGATAAAAGCAACTGCTATTATAGTACCACAAGTATTCGCTTTGACAATGCTTTGTTTGCCCGCTTTGATGGCATTGTGAGTAACTTGCGATCCACTAGGACGCTAGTGTACTCAGACCATGATAGAGCGATCAAACTTCTCTATGCTTTGGACCGTAGCATATGGGAAGTTAAGATCTCTAGCATCGAGGAATTGCTAGTTTTGATACCCTGACATGCTATGAGCTTTTTAGCAAACTTAAGTACACCGAGATCGCCAAGGCATCTCAACCACGAGCTGGACAATCTTTGTTGCCTTCGATTGCTTGGAGCATGTTAGGAGACTTGTTTGGTGCTTGTGCTTTTTCTGGGGGATTTGCTTTGTCTTCTTTGGTCTCTATCACAAAAGAGCAAGTGGACACTTTAGACGATGAGGAGCTTGATCTCATTGTCAGAAAGTTCACTCAATTATATAATGATAGAAGAGACCAGAAGAGGGGTGGTTTTTGAGGGTGTTTTGAGTGCGGTGATTTGAATCATTTTAAAACTAACTATCCAAAACTAAAAGCCACTAATGAACATGAACAGAAATATCCGAAAAAAGGTAGTAAACCTTTTTACAGGGGCAAAAGAGGAAAGGTGGCGAAAAGAATGGCAAGGGCGTTCGTGGAAGCACTCAGCGACCTCGACAACACCTCGAGCAACGACTCCAGCTCCGATGAAGATGAACCAGACAAAGTGGATGAGAAGAAAGATGAGAAGATGAAGGACCTTCGCGGCCTCTGCTTCATGACCAACAGCAAGCACAGCAGCAATGGATCTGACACATTAGAGGTCAGTCTATTTTTTAATGAATTACTTGTGCAAAATGATGAACTGAATGATGCTTTGATTTCACAAGATAGATTGCTAAAATTGCTGCTAAGGAATGTAAAGAACAAAAGATTAAAATTGAATCATTATCTGTTGAACTTGTTGTTTTGAAGTCTAAAAATGAATCTGCTGATTATGAGTCATGTCTCATTTTAATGAATGAACTTGCTCAATTGCGTCTGACTCATGCTAAAAACCTTGAAAAACTTGAAAGTGTTCAAACACAACTTTGTTGGTGGATTCTAGACTTGAGGTCATCGATGAATGTGTGAACTGCACCCTTTTGATTGAGAGTGTTAGTTTGAGAGATAAACGTATCGATGAGCTTAAGGCTAGATTAGAGAGTGCTGAGTATTCAAAGGATGTGCAGCCGGCTTGTCCGACCTGCGTCACCCTGAAGGATCAACTCAGCTTTACTAGGGAGCAAGGAGAGAAGCTGTTGTGTGAGAATGACTACCTGCGCTCTGTGGTGGAGACATGCACAGAAGGGAAGAGTAGGATGGACCTACTTCTCGCGAAGAGCAAAATGTGTGCTGACAGGGCAGGGTTAGCTCTCGGGTTGGGTTTTGAGAGAGCCTTGTTAGACACTGAACAAAAAGCCAAGAAACATACTCAACCTACAGAGAAAGCCCTTTGTGCTTTAAATGAACCTCCTAAGCCAAAACCCAAGAAAATCGTGAGATTTGAGCCTGACACCCATACCCACAAACCCAAGAAAGTGTTTCATTGGTATTATTTTCATCGGGTGGGTCATTTGATTGGGTTTTGCTTTCGTCGTATCAGGGATGAGCGACGATCTTGTGATTTGAGGTTTCAGGACATGCACTACCCATCTTTAGGTGTGCATGAGTCTGCTTTTCAATCTCATCCTGTTTTTGAGGCTCCTTACTGTGTGTTGGCGTAAAAGATTACACTAACAAGTTTCTGAAGGTTAGAAACTAACAAACGAAGTGTTTGCGAAGTAAACTATTCCAAGCCTCTGAAAGGATAATAGCTTAAAACAGTTCGAAAATGTATATTGAATAACTTGTATTCGATCCCGATTACAGGGTAAAATGGGGGGTATTTATAGGCCCAAACATTAAGGAAAAGACCCTTTTACCCCTCTATTACAACCTACATAGTGGAAACTATTCGGTACCCTTAATAGGGCTAAAATGGTAAAAGACTAATCTAATGAGAAAGAAGATAAGTCTTCCATCCTAGCTGGCAAGGAAGCCCTCGGAAAAATCCTAGTTCGAAGATATACTCCGAACTAGAGTTCGCCTTCATACTTCGAACTTGATCCTCGGTGATTCTGGAGTTATATGATGGAAACCTTTGATTTAATCACCTGCCTTTGTCCTGTTATCATAATGGCTCTAAGGATGAAATATTTTCCCCCGACAGTAGCTCCTCGAATACGCTTCTCCGCTAGACCTGTGATGTTAGGAGAGTAGTATACGCAAGAGAAATAATCATGCGCAGAGACTAACAATTTTAATCAGCCTTCGAAATATACGGAGATTCGAAACTTCGAATCAACTTATAAGAAAATTATGTTCGAACTACTTTTTAGAATTAACTTAAAAAGTCTGAATGTTTTTTTTAGGCTTAGAAGAAATAGCCGTTGGCTTTTTCCTCAATGGAAGTTACGGAAATGCGTTAAGTTCGCAAAGAGATAACGATTAGGAATGTGAAACGGCGGAACACCAAACGGTAAAAAATCATGGCCTGGGCTATAAATAAGGGACCCAAATCCTTCCCGAATACCTTCTCACCGCTCTCGTGCAAACAACCCAGCAGACAACCCTAGCCTCCATTCTTTCCTCAAGCAATCCAAGCGATTTCATGGCAAAGACGAGTTTCAATGTTCCTGGGGCGGCTTCAGCCTTGGCTCGGCAGCAGGCTGCGGCTGCAGCGGCGGTGGCGACATCGGTGACGGTGACTCCGACAGCAACAGTAGCAGCAATGGCGGCGCCAGGGAGAAATCCCCAACGCGATGATCCTCATGATCTCCTCCTGGCGTCGACGAAGTATGCGGATCAATCCTATCAGTTGGGACCTTCAACCTGCAAGAGGGAATCGCTTGCGGCTGCGATAGAAGACAAGATTAGTTCAGAGATAGTGATCCGCAAACCTGGAAAAGAAGCTATTCCTTCGCCAAGGCCCGGAGAAGTGGTCGTCTTTGAAGCCTTTTTCGAAGCTGGATTAGGACTTCCGGTTGTCGACTTCCTGGCCAAGGTACTGGATTTATTCCATGTTACTCTCCCCCAGCTCTCCCCGAACGCGATAGCACGCCTCTCCATCTTCGAGTGGGCGTTGCGAGCCGAAGGCTGCGAAGGAAGAGCAGAAATCTTCGTAGCCCTACACCGGGCTTCTTGCCAACCCAAGACCTTCGTAGGCCCCAGAGGTGAAAAGATGGTGGTGGCCTTCGGGAGTATTAACTTCCGGCTCCAAGACGAATACGCTCTTCGATTTCCAGCTAAGGCCATCAATGCCAGATGGTATACTGATTGGATCCTCCGATGGTTTTACGCCGAAGTTGGAGCAGGAAGTCGCTTAGCTGGACCTTTACAGGACATAAACTTCCGGAGAGAAGCTCTTGTCCATCCGGATCCAGGCCAGATTGAAGCTCGCCTTAGCCTACTTCAGAGGATTAGCCATCGCCTGAGTATGAGGGATTTGGCAGAAGAGTTCATCGGACTTCAGATCCCCCCTCTGATGGCCAACTGGCCAATCACCTTCGAAGAAGATACAGAAGGTGGCCTTCGAAAGATTTCTTCGAGCTCGAGCCCTGCAGGTAACTTCGAAAACAACATGTTTCATATATATTTATTTGAAGAAATAACAAACATCAACTTATCTTTCAGCCTCTCTAGCTCCTATGACTTGGGAGCAAATTGTGCGGGCTTCGGAGAAAATTCTAGAAGTCCCGACTCCGGCCGAGAAAGAATGGAGGATTAAGTTGGTAGGTACTTGGGAGCAGTCCAACCGAGTATGGGGGCTACTCGAAGTTGTTCCTCCTCCTCTTTTGGATTGGGTGCCTTCGGAACAAGGGCCTAAGAAAAGGAAGGCCAAAGTTGGAGCCTCGACCTCTGCCAAGACTCCATCGAAGAAAGTAGCCCGAAAGCCAAAAACTGTGGCGCCTCCAAGCCCAATAGCTTCAGTCTCTGATTCCTCGGAGGATGAAGGTAGAATGCTTGTTGACTTGATTGACAAGGATGGAGCCCAAACATATGCAAACATTGGTGATGCTGCGAACGTGCAGGAGTTTCAAGGCAACCTTGGGCAAGTTGGGACTTCGGCTGCTCAAGAAAACTTACTGGAGGATGAAGCCCCTGTGAATGAAGGTGGAGCCGAAGTTGCTGCAGAATCAACTTCGATTCCGTATGAAGCAACGACTGCGGCTCCCGAAGAGGCTCCAACAGTCGAAGATTTAACCGTGAATTCTGACTCCGACGAAGACTTTGGGGTAGACTTTGACCCACCAAGCAGTCTGATGCTCACCCGTCGGCAAGACTTCGGAGGTAAACTTCACATAATTCCTTATTCTTTTTTCCTACAAAATTATACAATGTATAATACCTTTGCCTCAATAGGATCTGTTCCTGTGGAAGAGGTCCGTTCCGAAGATACAATTCCTGGGACTTTGGCGACTCGGGAGCCAATTCCAGAAGTCGCCCAAATGGGACCTAGAAAAGGTAAAGGCAAAATGGACCCTCTCCCTGCTTCGAGTTCAGGATTAACTCCATCTGAGTCGACAGACGGAGGTCAATCTATAGAGGGGGCCAGTCTGCCGAAGTTCCTGAAGATACGGCCCAGCGCTCTGGCCCCTCGCCGAACGAAGACGACCTGAGGGCCTTGTCTATGCTCCCTCTTCTAGCTCCTTTCTTGGAGCGAAGAACCGGACTTCGGACTTTGCTCGAGCCTTTGGATCGAGCTAGCCACGAAGTCGGGGAGACAGACTTGGTAGCCATCTTGAGCGAGGCTGAGGGTTCGGAGCTCAATGCTGCCATGGAGCGTGCAGCGTGCTAGGTACGAAGTATCTGCAAAACAAAATTAATCTTATATACAAATAACTTCTCACCTTGGTTTTTTCTCTTTGCAGCAAATAGTCTTGGCCCGAGCTGCGAACGTTTCAAACGAACATGGAAGCCTTCGCCTTCGAGAGGAAATCACCACTCTTCAGAGAAATCTTAACATTTCCGAAGGTCGAGTTTCCCATTTAGACAACATGGTCTCAACAGAGCGGAGGGCCAGGCAAAGCTTAGAAACTACGAATAAGGAGCTCGAATGATACGGACAGCCTAGCATCAACAACATTTCTTTCCCCCAATGATCAAGATATTCCCAATGATCAAGATATTCCAAATCATTTTGAAGGAGCAATAACTCGCGCTCGTGCAAAGCAAATAAATCAACAGGTGAACTCGCTCCTAAATAAGAATAGCATTACACATGAAAATCAGTTGCTACCTAATGCCCGTAATTTAATTGTTCTTAGGTATGACAACATTGAAGAGTGGCCAAAGGAGCAGCACTTCATCAACAACCATCAATCAAGCAATGAATGCAATGAAGACCATTTCAGATTCAAGTGACCAGTATGGAATAAGATGCTCATAGAAACCGCATATTAAATCCAATAAATGTGTTCGACCACAGCTTGGAACGCTTACTTCATAAGCTTTCCAACGGATCTGGCCTCACCCAATAATTCCACCAGAATAGAGAGTTATCGCCGACTTAATGTGGAGACCAGAAACTATCAAACGTTTCATTTGCTTTAATTAGGGTGCTGCGCACCAATATTGGCTTAATGCCATGTAAAACGTCATGAACACCTCTCCATCTCCCTCTCAATCCCTTCTATATAATAGGATCTTTCTCAATGTGTAGGGGACAAAATTTTGAGAATGAAACAACTATGCTTTATGCATGTTCTTGAGTGTTCTAGCTACTAGCTGAATCATCTCTGAGAACTGTGCATTCCTTCCCGTTGTTCTTGCAAGCCCTTTGTGATTGCAAGGAGGATTGTAATCCGCTTGACTTGGTTGAATGGACAACATGAGGTTGGGCGAACTCTGTGCTGCAGGTTGTTTCACATGCAACGGTTGGCTGCACAAGACTCGTCAGGTTTCACGAGTATCTTTGATTCTACGCCGTGAAGGTTGGGCGCATCCTCGTATCATTTGGTATCAGAGCCTCAGTTGTCACGGTAGAATCTTTATCCCTAGTTGTAGTTTTATAGAAACCAAGGGTTGGTTTTGGTGTTTGTGATGAGTGATTGACAGGCTTTTACCCTCTGGTTCGAAGGGATACCTCCGAAGGGGGTTCGGAGGTTGGAACTCCGAAGGTGTTCGGAGGTGGTCTCACCGAAGGGTTCGGTGGTTTGGTTGCTGCAGCTGTTGCAGCGGAGTGTGCCTGTCAGGGGGGTCCGACAGTACACGATGATTGGGTTGTACCGAAGGTCTCGGTACTTTGGGCGGTACACCGGAGTGTGTGCCGAAGGTTGCTAACCCGGAGAGGTCTCCGGAGTACTGGATACACTTGTTTGCTTGTCTGTGGTGTGCAGGGGACTTCGGAGGCGACGGACGGTTCGTAGCAGGTGAACCTGGGTCAAGCGGGAGGCTTGATGCCAGGGGAGCGGGGAGCTCTGTCACGATGGCTGCGAAGGGGTCTAGGTCGGACCTCGGGTCGAGGTGCACTAGGAGAAGGCAGTAAGTGCGGAGCGTAGCTCCGGGTGAAGGTACTCCGAGACAAAGTCCTCGGAGGCGAGGCACTTCGAAGGTACTCCGGAAGGAGTGACTTCGGAGTATGGTGGTTCAAGTCCTCTGCGGAGGCAAGACGTTCGAAGTGTGCTCCGAAGGGAGACATTCGAAGATACCCGACGAAGGTCTCAGAAGTCGAGGCGCATCGAAGGCATGATCCGGGTGAGGCTTGTCGAGGAGTGTGCTCGGGGAGAGACACTGCGACGAAGGGCTCATGGAATGCTTCATGCGGAGGCCTTGGACGAAGGAGGGACTTCGAAGGGTGGTACTCCGAAGGAGGGCTTCGGAGTGAAGGTAGGCTTCGGAGCAAGGCTGGCTCCGGAGTGAGGATGACTTGTGGTACTTCGGCCATACATGGCTTCGGTACACGGACTGACGGAGTTCGAGCTGGGAGTAGCTGCGAAGCCGTGGTGGTCCACTCCGGAGATGGTGGTGCGAAGGCCCAAGGGCTTTGACGGCTTCGGCTCAAAACCGTCACTATATCGGAGGCTGACTTCGGTGAAGCGAAGGCCGTCAGGCTCAAGGCTTCTCGCCAAAGCTACCGCACCCTTCACGTGCGAAGGGGGGCTTCAGGAAGGTCAAAGAAAGCAAAGGCTGACATTGTCTGCTCTGCAAAAAGCTGACGCTGTCCCCTCTGCAAAGCTGACAGAGAAGCCTCCAGAATAAAGTTGATTACCTTTTGTACCCCTCCATTCTGTAGAGACAAATCTGGTGTAAACCCTAGGGGTAAAGTAGTCATTTCACTTGGGTGAATAGTGGCTATAAATATGGGGGTTGGGTAGGTAACATTTAACACTTTGAGCATTTACTGTTGAGCTCCTGTACTAGCCTCCACTCTGTATTCATCCAGTGAGATCAATTTTATTGTGCTCCTTGTTCAAGCGGCGAAGCCCTGCTTCTGTGTGCATTTTGCTTGAGCTTGTTTTACATACCTCGCTGCATACTTCGTCCATTTGTGTGACACCTTGAGTGACTTGTGACAGTGCATCGAAGCCTGTGTTGGCGAAGTGTGTTTTTCAGTGTGCGTTCGCTCTGTGTAGCAAGAGGCTAGACCTCGCAGCTTACTAGCGAAGCCCTGATCGTAGCCCGTTTTGCTTCTCGTGTCGAAGCCCTTAGCGAAGTCCGTTAGTGTGCGTTTAGACCTTCGCAGTACGAAGCTCAGCACCAGTTGTTGTCGCTAAGTATTAGGTCGAAGTCCACAGAGGGTAGTCCACTCTTGCGAAGGGTGAAGTGTGAAGCCTGCTCGAAGCACCCTGTGTGCGGAGCCTACACTGACTTAGCAGAGTTGTTTTCGGGGTTGTGGTTGGAGCGAAGTCTTCTTGGCTTTGGACTTTTACTCCTTGCGAAGCCTGTGTTCGGAGTTGTCAAATACCTCCGAACCAGACCTTCGAAGGTTGGTGTTCGAAGCCTGTTCCGCAGTAGACAGAATTAAAACCAAAGGCTATTTTTAGCCCAAGTTTTTAAAAGCTCCCATTCACCCCCCCCCCCCCCTCTGGTCGCTGTTTCCGGTCCAACAATTGGTATCAGAGCAGGTTAAGATCACCAGTTGACCTTAACCAGTTTTGTGATCTGTTGGCGACATGGACAGAGGCAGTAAAATTCCTCTGTTCGATGGGACTGATTTTGCATACTGGAAGGTGCGCATGGAGGCTTACTTGCTAAGCCAAGGAAATGCAATTTGGGAGATTGGGGACTCACAATACTCCATCCCTGAGACTCGCACCTCTCAAACAGAAAAAGATCAGTATAATGCCAACTCCAAGGCAAGAAACATACTGTTCATTGGTTTGAGCCGGAGTGAGTTTGATAGGGTGCATCACCTTAGGACTGCTAGGGAGATTTGGACAACACTCACTATTTTTCATGAGGGCTCTACACAGATCAAGGCCAGGCGCCAAAGCACATACAATCAACAGTATCAGCTGTTTGTGCAGGCACCTGGTGAATCTATAGATGCCATGTTTTCGCGCTTTGATGCTATAGTGAGTAACTTGCGGTCCAACAGGACGCTTGCTTACAATGATCACGATAGGGCTATCAAGCTTCTCTATGCTCTTGACCGTAGCATATGGGAGGTAAAGATATCCAGCATTGAGGAGTCCACAGGTTATGACACATTGACCTGTGATGAGCTCTTTAGCAAGCTAAAGTCCACAGAGAGTAGCTTTGTCCTCCCTGGTTTCCGTCACAAAGGAGCAGGTGGACACTCTGGATGATGATGAGCTTGCTCTCATTGCCAGAAGGTTCACCTGTTTTCATCATGAAAGACGGGATCAGAGGAGAAGTGGTTTCAGTGGTTGCTTTGAATGTGGCGACACTTCTCATATTAAGGCCAATTGCCCTAAGCTCGAGAAGAGAGATGAGAGTGAGCGCCCCAAATACCACAAGAAGGAGAGGAAACCCTTTGTGAAGGGCAAGCGCGGCAAGGTGGCTAAGAGAGTAGCCAAAGCCGCTTCTAGAGCTTTTGTTGGTGCTCTCAGCGACATCGACACTTCCTCAACTGAGGAGTCGAGCTCTGAGGAGGAGGAGTCCCCAAGGAAGGAAGACAAGAAGGACAAGAAGGGACGAGACTTCACTGGCCTTTGCTTCATGGCCGACAGCGATCACAGCGGAGATGAGCTTGACTCATCTGAGGTACCACTATCCTATGACCAGCTTTCAATAAAATTAGATGAGCTGAATGAAGTAGTTCTTGGTCAGGATAGATTACTTGTGCAAGCCGCTAGAGAAAGAAAAGACCTTAGACTTAGGCTAGAATCTGTTTCTACTGAATATGCCATGCTTAAGTCTAAAGTAAATGATGCTGAATGTGAATCTTGTTCTGTTGTCATGGGTGAGCTTGCTCAGTTGCGTTCTGTACATGCTCAAACTCTTTCTGAGCTTGAGACTGCACAGAAGCAGCTTTTGGTGGTGGATTCTAGACCTCATGATAATATTGAATGCATGAACTGTTCTTTATTGTGCGAGAGCATTAATTTACATGATAAACATGTTCATGATTTAGAGGCTAGATTGGAGAGGGCCGGTAGTTCTAAGGATGTGCAGCCTGTTTGTGACACGTGCATTACCCTTAAGGACCAGCTAGGCACTGTTAGAGTGCGAGCTGAGAACCTCATGTCAGAAAATGAATACCTTCTTTCCGTGGTTAATAAATGCACTGAGGGAAAGGGTAGGATAGATTTGCTCTTGGCCAAGACCAAGATGTGTGCTGACAGAGCAGGGTTAGCTCTAGGTTGGGTTTTGAGAGGATTCCTTCATAGAATGGAAACAAAACTATTTTTACCTCTCCCACTACCCTAGAGAAAGAGAGAGCTCTGTTAGACATCCCATCAGCCAAAAAGCCTACCCGAGCACCAAAGAAAACCACTCCTCCTGCCAAGAAGAATCCTCCCAAGAAAACCACTCAGCAGAAGCCCAAGGAGCCTGTGAGAGTTGCTCCTAAGACCCATGAGAGCGCCCTGAGGAGAGTGTTTCATTGTTCCTATTGTCAACGGGCGGGTCATTTGGTTGGGTTCTATTTTCGTCGCATCAAGGATGAGCGACACTCTCAAGCAATGAGTTACCAGGACATGCATTACCCATCTTTAGGTATGCATGAGTCTGAGTTGTACTATCGTCCTGGTTTTGAGGCTCCTCGTGCTTCTCGGAGAGGTTTTGCTCCTCGAGGTTTTCACCATGTTCCATATGGTGGTAGACCCCAGGCGAGTAGCTTTGTACCTCGTCAGAGTAGGAGACCTCGACATGTTGTTCGATCACAGCATGTAGGTAGACCTCGCACTTTGTATCATTCAGATTATCATGTGCGTAGACCGTCTATTTTTACTGCACCTACTACTCGTGTCACTCAGTGCTGGATGCCTCGTCATTTTTTCACTCACCCCAGCACTGAGCGATCGAGATATTCTTATCATGTGTAGGCGACAGATCGAGGCTTGGAGGGCACGTGGATCATGGACTCCGGTTGTTCGTGCCACATGACCGGAGATGCGGCATGGTTCTCCAGCCTCACCACAACCTGTAGGACCGAAAGTAGCGACCAGAGGGGGGGTGAATGGGCGCTTAAAAATTCTTACTAAACTATATTTTAAACTCTACACCCAAAAGAACTAAACCAGACAAGTAATATTTGCAAAGCAAGTTACTGAAATTAAAAAAAAAGTTTAGCCTAAAATTGACCGGTGTCTTGATTAAAATGATATTAAAGATAAACTAAATAAAACTACTGCAGTAAATAAAAACACCTAGAATTATCACGAGGTATTAATATTTTAGTCTAGAAACAAAATATTAATTAAATGAATAAAATATGGATCATTAAAAATTAATTCAGAACTAAACCTAAAAACATTGTAGGTAAAAATAAATAACTGCAACTAATAAATTTTTCTTTTCTTTTTATATTACCAGATTATACTGATAAAAATTAATACGATATAACTAATAAAATTTAACAATTTAAAATAAAACGAAATTTCTAAAATAAATTTCAGCAAATTGATTAATGGATAATTATCTCTAGAAATATTGATCTACAAAAAAAACTAGAAGATTAATACACTTATCTTCATCATGAAGGCTACCGATGAACTCCAGATCTCCCGCCGTGGAGTTCGCTGTTCGTTTTTATCTCCTGCAAAAGAAAAATCGAAACACAGCTGCAAAGAAAACCAGTGCTGGCTCGCAGTTGATTGAAATTGGTAACTGTGCCTGGCTGCCGGCGTTGATCAATGCATGACAGAGTGGGGCCCGCCCGGATGCGTGGATCAATGTGCATGTCAAGCCATCGCGTGGACTGCGCGGAACACAGTCACTGTTGCGTTAATCGTCGTGGGAGAATTGCTGCCAGGCGCGGCGCTCGTGTCCCGTGTATGGAAGCGCTTGGCACTGCCCTGCTGCTTACGCCGCCCAGAGAAGAAGAATGCTGGCGATGAAACAAATCGAACTCAAACAAAAAAATTGTAGATCGAAACAATACCGAACGTGGACTAGATTGTAGATTGATCTAAAAACCAAAACAGTCATCTATCCCCAAGGGGATAGGGGCCTATTTATAGGCAAATCCTAATACATGAAAAGACTACTTTACCCTCGAGTAAAATAACCTAACTCTAAAATAAATTCCGAAAATTACTAAAATATTCTTAGAAAAAATTAACTAACTCAAATAAAATATTCTAAACTTAAAAACTAAATATTTTTATCCTAAAAACGAATTAATGATAGATTGTCAGTTTTACGCCGAAACTGACAAAGCGTCCACCGTCTTCACACCGGGTACCCGGATTGGGCCGACCCGACCCCGCAGCTTCCTCAGCCCGGCAATCGCTCGCCGCCCGTTTACCTGAGTCAAACCCAGTCAACAGACCAGTGGATCATCTGCCGCTCCTAGCCATGTACCCGGATTGGGCCAGCCCGACTCCGCAGCTCCTCTGCCCGGCCGTCGCTCACTGCCCGTGTACCTGAGTCACATGCGCCTCAGACTCGGCAGGTCTTCGTTTCTCCCTTCTTTTGACTTCCGTTGACAATCACTCATCACATCTGGAATATCAAAACCATATTCTTCAACATGGTTTCTCAATCTCCCCCTTGATGAGTGCATTGTCAACACCCTTTTCAGCTCATCTCCAAAACCTGCAAAACATGTGGAAACAAGAAAACAAAACAAAACAAAATAGAAGAAAGAAAATAAAAGTTTAACCCTAATGACCAAAAGCCAAACAGAAGCACGAAAACGATCATTATAGTTAACCAAAAATAAAGACTCAAAAATAAGTGCAAATCTCAGAATTGCCAATAAGGAAACTAAAAAGTAAACTCCAAAATTTCTCCCCCTTGTTGACAATTGGACTCATCAAGTGAGACTAAATGCACTTAAAAAGACATAAACACAAACTCCCCCTGAAATGCAGCTCCCCCTCAAAATATGCTATGAATGCAGATGGGGTGCAGGCGGAGTGTGAAAAGCATGCTTCTTAGATATGATTAACTGCAATTACAACATCTAACAGGTATAGTGAAAGATATACTGTCTAAGATACATGACATGATCAGTGCAATAGATGATATCTTAAGAAAGTCATTAGCACACATTTTTTTGATTTTTGCAAAACAAAAGCATCACCATATTTTCTAGTTAACAAGCAAAGTAAAGCATGAGATGCAAAAGCTAACTGATATCTACCAAGATAAGCATTGTCCAAATCAAAGTGCTTCAACAAACTTGTCATCTTTTTAAAATTTTCAGATTATTTCTTTTTATTTCTGCCAGGGGTTATTTGCATGTCAAACCTTATGCTAACCGACCAAGTCAAGCCTAGGCTAGAACTAGACCATCAGAAGCTTAAGACACTGGTCTTGGCATACATTACATCATCCTAGTTCATACCAAAGTGTTATGGTAAGCAGTCTAGAATAATGCAATGCGACAAAAGCAAACCCACCTGGATCTTTTCTAATAATCATAAAAATGCATAATTTTTTTAAAATTTTTTTTATCATTTTTATAGCACATTTTCATATTTAAAGCATATGGATGGTCCAAGTTGCATATCTGCATCTAAGTAAGGATCTAGCTACAAGGCATCTAAAAGATAGCGAAAGCATTCAGCCTACACATGCTAGTTACCAGAAGCAATGGTGATCATTTTTCAATTTTAAAGCACAAAAGCAATGCATATGACAAATATCAGATATATCATATGAACTGAACCAGAACATGATCATCGACAAGTAATCAAAAACATATACTAGCTAGAGAAAGTAAAGCAGATTAATCATATAGCAGAAGCAAGCTCAAAATGTGACTAATGATTATGCATGAAATGAACGCGCACAAAAAGACTCAAAAAAAAATAAAGAAGAAAATAAACAAAAACTGATACCAATAAAAAGCTGACTCAAAATATCCTAAAAAGGATACACAACTCCCAAAACATGATCAATAATCATGAGTGAGACTAAACGGTCCAATGCCAGGTTTAGTAAAAGTGTTGAACCAGTGTCGAGCCATCTGCGCGTATGTAGGAAAGCAAAAGGAATCATATGAGTCTGGACTGAAGCACGAATCAAAACGCGGTCCTCTGTTCTTCCTAAAATCACGGTCACGAGATCCAACAACATATCCATGACGATCTGGAACTCTGCCGGAACGGAAACCACCATCCGAAGCACGGTAGTGAAAACCGTCTCCTCTACCACCACCTACACGACGTGGCCTGGCCTCTAGCCTCTCTCCATGTCGAGGGACTCTCTGTCTACCACCCTGCTGGTAGAACTGCTCCTGCCCACCTCGAGCTCTATGTGCACGCTCAACCCGCTTCCTCCTGAAGCAAAACTCCTCAAGATGCCCGTCTCTCTGACAAAACTCACAGTGATAGGTAGGCTTCTTGGAATGTTGTTGTGGCTTAGGGTTCTTAGGCTTGGTGGTGTTGGGTGAATCATCTTTGGTGTGAGAGGGTCCAGGTAAAGAATCAAGAGAGGTGTGGAGAGTCTTAGGCTTTGGAACCCAGATCTGCTTCTTAGGTGGAGCCTTGGGCTGTTCTTGGAACACACCATCCTTGGGCTGACTATCCTTAAAGGACTCAGTGGAGTGAGTCTTGGGGTGTCTCTGTTCGGGAGTCATCTTACTCCACTCCACTGCTCGGCTAATAGCACTCTCAAAATCAGCCTTGGTATAGGTGTAACCTACCCCAAACCCATTCGGTCTCTTGAACTGCTGAATCATCATGCTGAGCTGTGGCTCTCTAGCACTAATCCAACTCAGAATCTGACGGAGGTAAAAGTTCTCGTTCTGAACATCAGCTAGCTCCTCTCTCAAAGTAGCTAACACCTCCACCTGAGACAAACAGATCTCACACTCTTTATTAACTTCGACAGACTTCTCAGCTTTTAGCTTGATCAATTCCATTCTAATGGATAAGCAGTTCTCACAAACAGTGGATGGAACTGACAAGGTCTCAAGCTCTAGCTTAGTCTGCTCCAACTCACCTCTCACTCCAGCTAACTCGCTCAACTGCTCATCACTCTTGGCTCTCAGCTCAGCTATACTAGCTAAATGAGATGGGCAGTCTACACAAGGTGCGACAACAGTGGCATGAGCATCTTTTAGCTCCTGCTGAGCGCTTTCAAGCTCAGTGGCCAATGCATCTCTCTCATCTACTCTCTCTGTGTACCTGGACTTAAGAGTCGTCAGGTCACACAACAGCACCTCACAGTTAGGGCACTCACCACTATCACCCAAGTAAGGGGAAGAAGGCAGACTCTCAATCTTGTCATTTGCTGTGGCAAGCTCACTCTCAAGCTCATCTATCCTCTTCTTAGCCCCTCTAAGCAGTTTCTCCCTATACTTCAACTCCTGACTGTTCTGTTCTAGTAAATTAACAACTTCTTGTTCATAGGATGAAACCTTCTCATCATCGTCATCGTCGGAGTCGTCGGAGGAGTCCTTTTCTTTCTTCTCCCCAAGAGCCATTGAGCAGAAGCTCATGTGGGATCTTCGGCTGTGATGTAAGCGACTCTTTGGCTTGTCCCCGAAGCCCATGAAACAGAGGCCCGCCAGATTGTCCCTGTCCTTCCCTTTCCTGATCATGATATCTTCATTACCTGAACTTGAGGACGATGAGGAAGACGAGGATCTCTTGGAGTATCTTTTCTCCATCTCGGCGAAAAAGGTCTCGTCTCGCTTCTTGTTCTCACGCCTATAATCTTTTAGAGCCTTCCGAAAGAATCTTGTCTTGGGCTTTCCCTTTGTGGAGTTGTCGTGCTTGCCGGAGTTGTAGGAGTTGCCGCCGGTTCCCTTCTTGTAATTTTTCTGCTTGGGACAGTCGGCGATAAAATGACCTGGATCACCACACTCAAAGCATCCGGATTTTGTGCCGTGTCTCTTAAACATTCGCTTATCATAAACACGTCGCACCCAGTTGTTAAACAAGCACAGATCATCATCTCCTAGAGTATCAAGTTGTTCCTCGGAGATAGACATCAAGGAAAAGGCAGTACAACTCATGGCATTAGGATCAGCAGATGGTGTCGCAAGCGCCAGAGTCTTTGATCCAGAGTCACTGAGATTTGATCTCAACTGGATATCGACCTCTGTGGCCTTGAGTTTACTAAAAAGCTCTGCGATGGTCAAGGTATCATATGATGTGCTCTCAACAATAGAAGAAACCTTGATCTCCCATATCTTAGGGTCCAAGGTATGGAGTACCTTAAGCGCCTGTTCATGATCTGAGACCAGCTGATCACCCTCGGCCTTGTTAACACGAAGCTTGTTAATGATCGATTGAAAACGACCAAACAAAGCCTCAACAGTCTCACCCGGCTTCTGTGAGAAATTTTCATACTCACGCCGGTAGGTCTGATAAAGTCTAGCCTTGACCTGAGTTGTCCCCTCATGATGTGCCTGGAGGGTAGCCCAGATCTCTCTAGCAGTGGTGAGATGGCTAACACGCTCGAACTCACTAGGACCTAGACCAGAAAATAAAATGTTCACCGCCTTACTATTATTTTGATGCTGGATAATTATATTTTCAGCAGTATCCGCAGCAATAGTCGTAATGGTGAAACTAGGATGAACACAAATCTCCCATATGTCCGAGCTCTGGCTCATAAGATATGCTCGCATGCGAGTCTTCCAATAAGTATAGCCAAAAGCCTCTAGGGATGGGATTTTACCAGAAGACGCCATGGTCACTACCTAGGTTTTGAATCGGTTAAGATATTAGAAAAACCTAACCTTGCTCTGATACCACTTGTAGGACCGAAAGTAGCGACCAGAGGGGGGGTGAATGGGCGCTTAAAAATTCTTACTAAACTATATTTTAAACTCTACACCCAAAAGAACTAAACCAGACAAGTAATATTTGCAAAGCAAGTTACTGAAATTAAAAAAAAAGTTTAGCCTAAAATTGACCGGTGTCTTGATTAAAATGATATTAAAGATAAACTAAATAAAACTACTGCAGTAAATAAAAACACCTAGAATTATCACGAGGTATTAATATTTTAGTCTAGAAACAAAATATTAATTAAATGAATAAAATATGGATCATTAAAAATTAATTCAGAACTAAACCTAAAAACATTGTAGGTAAAAAATAAAATAACTGCAACTAATAAATTTTTCTTTTCTTTTATATTACCAGATTATACTGATAAAAATTAATACGATATAACTAATAAAATTTAACAATTTAAAATAAAACGAAATTTCTAAAATAAATTTCAGCAAATTGATTAATGGATAATTATCTCTAGAAATATTGATCTACAAAAAAAACTAGAAGATTAATACACTTATCTTCATCATGAAGGCTACCGATGAACTCCAGATCTCCCGCCGTGGAGTTCGCTGTTCGTTTTTATCTCCTGCAAAAGAAAAATCGAAACACAGCTGCAAAGAAAACCAGTGCTGGCTCGCAGTTGATTGAAATTGGTAACTGTGCCTGGCTGCCGGCGTTGATCAATGCATGACAGAGTGGGGCCCGCCCGGATGCGTGGATCAATGTGCATGTCAAGCCATCGCGTGGACTGCGCGGAACACAGTCACTGTTGCGTTAATCGTCGTGGGAGAATTGCTGCCAGGCGCGGCGCTCGTGTCCCGTGTATGGAAGCGCTTGGCACTGCCCTGCTGCTTACGCCGCCCAGAGAAGAAGAATGCTGGCGATGAAACAAATCGAACTCAAACAAAAAAATTGTAGATCGAAACAATACCGAACGTGGACTAGATTGTAGATTGATCTAAAAACCAAAACAGTCATCTATCCCCAAGGGGATAGGGGCCTATTTATAGGCAAATTCTAATACATGAAAAGACTACTTTACCCTCGAGTAAAATAACCTAACTCTAAAATAAATTCCGAAAATTACTAAAATATTCTTAGAAAAAATTAACTAACTCAAATAAAAATATTCTAAACTTAAAAACTAAATATTTTTATCCTAAAAACGAATTAATGATAGATTGTCAGTTTTACGCCGAAACTGACAAAGCGTCCACCGTCTTCACACCGGGTACCCGGATTGGGCCGACCCGACCCCGCAGCTTCCTCAGCCCGGCAATCGCTCGCCGCCCGTGTACCTGAGTCAAACCCAGTCAACAGACCAGTGGATCATCTGCCGCTCCTAGCCATGTACCCGGATTGGGCCAGCCCGACTCCGCAGCTCCTCTGCCCGGCCGTCGCTCACTGCCCGTGTACCTGAGTCACATGCGCCTCAGACTCGGCAGGTCTTCGTTTCTCCCTTCTTTTGACTTCCGTTGACAATCACTCATCACATCTGGAATATCAAAACCATATTCTTCAACATGGTTTCTCACAACCAAGCAAAGGGAACATATCACCTTCGGAAACAATCGAATGAGTAGAGTGAAAGGTAAAGGTGTGGTAAGAATTAATTCGAATTTCACTCTCAAAGATGTTGCTTTGGTTGAAAACCTGGGATACAATTTGCTGTCTGTATCTCAGTTGCTTGATGAGGGCTTCGAAGTGCGATTCCATCGCGATACTTCGCAAGTACTCAATTCTGATGGCGTTGTGGTATGTAAGATCTTTAGAGTTGGGAGAGTTTTTGGAGCTAATTTTTCAGAGTCATCTGGTTCTTCTCATTGTCTCGTTGCACATTCTACTTCTAAGCTTTGGAAATGGCATAGGAGACTAGGGCATATGAGCTTTGAGTTGCTCGCTCGTCTGAGCGCCCTAGGTCTAATCCGAGGATTGCCCAAGCTCAAGTTTGAGAAGAATTTAGTTTGCGCTCCTTGTCGACATGGAAAAATGATTGTCGCTTCGCATTCGCCAGTCACCACAGTGATGACTGAACAACCCAGAGAACTTCTCCACATGGACACTGTAGGTCCTTCTCGGGTTAGTTCTTTAGGCGGCAAGTGGTATGTTTTAGTCATTGTCGATGATTTCTCTCGCTACTCTTGGGTCTTCTTTCTTGCCAGCAAGGATGAAGTGTTTTCACACTTTCGGAGCTTGGCTTTGAGACTTTTCACTGAACTCCCAGGTGCATTGAAAATCATTCGAAGTGATAATGGCACCGAGTTCAAAAATAGTCTCTTTGTTGACTTTTGCATGGAGCATGGCATAGAACATCAATTCTCTACTCCGTGGGTTCCTCAACAAAATGGTGTTGTTGAAAGGAAGAACCGCACTTTGGTTGAGATGGCTAGGACGATGCTTGATGAGCATAGGACTCCTAGAAAATTCTGGGTTGAGGCCATGAACACTGCTTGCTACATCTCAAACCGAATATTCTTGCGCTCAATTTTAAACTTGACATCTTATGAGCTGTGTTTTGGGAGACATCCCAAGGTTACTCATCTTCGAGTTTTTGGATGTCGTTGCTTTATCCTAAAACGTGGTAATTTGGATAAATTTGAGTCGCGTTCTTCTGACGGGATCTTTTTGGGTTACACTACACATGGTCATTCTTATCGTGTTTATAACTTGGAAACTAACACTGTCATCGAGTCATTTGATGTGACTTTTGATGAATCAACCCCCTCTGTTAGTTTTGCTCTTAAACAGGCAAATGAACACGACATGGAACAAACCATCTTCGAAGATGAAGATCCCGGAGAGTTCGAGAATGAACCCCTACTACCCTCGACATCAACCCCCGAAGCTGACCCCGCTTCAACTACTTCGGCACGAGGTCCCGAAGTGACTACCTCGACATCGGTCATCTTGGACCACTCCAACGCACAAGTTGAGGGGGAGACTGCATCCCGCCGCGAGGCTCCACATCATGTTCAATGGATGCACCCTCCCGAGCAGATCATTGGTGAGCTTGATCAAAGGGTAACACGTTCTCATGCTCATTTTATTGATTCCACTTTTGTTGCTTCTTTCGAGCCCTTAGATGTTAGTCATGCACTTTCTGATTCTAATTGGATCAATGCCATGCATGAGGAACTTGAAAATTTTGAGAGAAACCAAGTCTGGTCACTAGTTGATCCTCCACCAAATGTTCATTTCATTGGAACAAAATGGATTTTCAAAAACAAACAAGGGGAGGATGGGACTATAGTCAGAAATAAGGCTAGGCTTGTAGCTTAGGGTTATTCTCAACTAGAAGGGATTGATTTTACTGAAACTTTTGCACTTGTTGCTCGCCTTGAGGCCATTAGGATTTTGCTTGCCTTTGCGACATCCCGGGGATTCAAACTCTATCAAATGGATGTCAAAAGTGCTTTTCTTAATGGCTTCATAGGCGAAGATGTTTATGTAAAACAACCCCCTTGTTTTGAAAACCCCAAGTACCCACATAAAGTCCTTAAACTTCATAAGGCTCTTTATGGACTCAAGCAGGCCCCTCGGGCATGGTATGATAGACTTAAGTCTTTTCTGCTTGAGCGGGGGTATTTGATGGCAGATGCGAAGCCCCTCGCCACTCCAATGGCTACATATGTAGCATTGGATCCTGACGAAGATGGAGAAGCCGTAGATCAGAAGGAGTTCCGAAGCATGATCGGCTCCCTCCTCTACTTGACTGCTACGAGGCCGGACATACACTTCGCAGTATGTCTGTGCGCTCGGTTTCAGGCTTCACCACGAGCTTCGCACCGCCAAGCGGTAAAACGCATACTCAGGTATCTCAAACATACCCTCGAATTTGGCATATGGTATTCAACATCTTCATCTTTATGTCTTCGAGGTTATTCCGATGCGGATTTTGCTGGGTGTAGGATTGATAGGAAGAGTACCTCTGGTACTTGTCATTTTCTGGGTACTTCTTTGGTTTGCTGGTCTTCCCGCAAACAGTCTAGTGTTGCACAATCGACGGCTGAGGCCGAATATGTTGCTGCAGCTAGCTGTTGCTCTCAGATTTTGTGGATGGTTTCCACTTTGCGGGATTTCGGGTTAGATTATAAGAGTGTTCCACTTTTCTGTGAAAACACTAGTGCTATTTGTATTGCAAACAACCCAGTTCAGCACTCCAGAACCAAACACATTGATGTGCGATATCATTTTCTCAGAGATCACAATGAGAAGGGTGATATTGAACTTCAATATGTTGATACCCAACACCAGCTAGCCGATATTTTCACTAAACCCCTCGATGCTTCTCGTTTTGCTTACTTGCGTGGGGAACTTGGTGTTTGTCACCCTTACAGCATTCTGTGAGGGGGAGCAGATTTAGATTGATGTGCATTTGCTAATTATGTGTTGAAATTGCATTTACATCTTTTGCACTTATATGCCTGAATATAATTCATGAAATCATGACAGCTCAGCTCTTTTTAATTCATCTGAAACATTAATGTGCATGATGTTTTATTTCCAAAATCAAATCATGCTCACCGCTTCTGTCTTGACTCTAGCTAGTATAGGCAGGATTGTTTTAGCTATCTTTTATCTGCTTGATAGCAAGACACTTTTTCTCTGGATGCTAATTTGTGCAACTTGAAAAATTGTTCTCCATACTCATGGATACTCGTAAAGTGCGAAACAACCTAATCACAATTCCAACATCCATGATTTGCATGCTTCAAGCAACAAGATCCAAGTGGGTTTGTTTGTCGCACTACTCTATTCTAGACTGCTTACCATTGCACATTGGTCTGAACTGGAATAGTGTAGTGTCTGCCAAAATCATTGCCTTAAGCTTCTGATGGCTTTCATGCCTAGGCTTGGCCTAATTGGAAAGTATAAGGTGGACAAACAAATAACCCCTGGCATTAAGAAAAGAACAACAAAATTATTTGTTCATCAAGTTTGCTTTCATTGCTCCATTCGAACTGGACTTGTCTGTCTAGAGTAGAAATTGACTAGCTTTGCGCAGTCCCTGCTTTTACTGATCTAGCTTCCTTGACTAAGTGGTGATGCTTTATTTCAAAAATGATAAAATCACATGTTGTCATCATGTTTTTAGAGAATGATAAATTGAGCTGAGCCCCTGATCATTGGTATTACTGTTGGCATATTTTTGCTTTATATGTCTTTGCAATTCTGCTCATTTCCAAGCAATGCATCTTTTACATGCTCCTTGATGCTTGCATTGCCAAAGGGGGAGAAAGTTTTGAGTTCTCTGTTGCAAGGTTCTCTGTTGCAAGGGGGTAAAATTAAATTACTCAAGGGAGTTTTTATCTTGAAAAAGGGGAGATTTTCCGAAGGGGCTTTTACTCTTTTAAAAAGGGGGGAGGAAAATTCTTTTGTCAAGTGACATGATTTGGCTCGTTTCTGAGTTTTTATGGTCACTTGTGTGCTGAAAATCTTTTAATTTTTCTTGAACTTGAATTTGGTTGTCAATGCACTCATCAAGGGGGAGATTGAGAAACCAAGGGTTGGTTTTGGTGTTTGTGATGAGTGATTGACAGGCTTTTACCCTCTGGTTCGAAGGGGTACCTCCGAAGGGGGTTCGGAGGTTGGAACTCCGAAGGTGTTCGGAGGTGGTCTCATCGAAGGGTTCGGTGGTTTGGTTGCTGCAGCTGTTGCAGCGGAGTGTGCCTGTCAGGGGGGTCTGACAGTACACGATGACTGGGTTGTACCGAAGGTCTCGGTACTTTGGGCGGTACACCAGAGTGTGTGCCGAAGGTTGCTAACCCGGAGAGGTCTCCGGAGTACTGGATACACTTGTCTGCTTGTCTGTGGTGCGCAGGGGACTTCGGAGGCGACAGACGGTTCGTAGCAGGTGAACCTGGGTCAAGCGGGAGGCTTGATGCCAGGGGAGCGGGGAGCTCTGTCACGATGGCTGCGAAGGGGTCTAGGTCGGACCTCGGGTCGAGGTGCACCAGGAGAAGGCAGTAAGTGCGGAGCGTGGCTCCGAGTGAAGGTACTCCGAGACAAAGTCCTCGGAGGCGAGGCACTTCGAAGGTACTCTGGAAGGAGTGACTTCGGAGTATGGTGGTTCAAGTCCTCTGCGGAGGCAAGACGTTCGAAGTGTGCTCCGAAGGGAGACATTCGAAGATACCCGACGAAGGTCTCAGATGTCGAGGCGCATCGAAGGCATGATCCGGGTGAGGCTCGTCGAGGAGTGTGCTCGGGGAGAGACACTGCGACGAAGGGCTCATGGAATGCTTCATGCGGAGGCCTTGGACGAAGGAGGGACTTCGAAGGGTGGTACTCCGAAGGAGGGCTTCGGAGTGAAGGCAGGCTTCGGAGCAAGGCTGGCTCCGGAGTGAGGATGACTTGTGGTACTTCGGCCATACATGGCTTCGGTACACGGACTGATGGAGTTCGAGTTGGGAGTAGCTGCGAAGCCGTGGTGGTCCACTCCGGAGATGGTGGTGCGAAGGCCCAAGGGCTTTGACGGCTTCGGCTCAAAACCGTCACTATATCGGAGGCTGACTTCGGTGAAGCGAAGGCCATCAGGCTCAAGGCTTCTCGCCAAAGCTACCGCACCCTTTACATGCGAAGGGGGGCTTCAGGAAGGTCAAAGACAGCAAAGGCTGACATTGTCTGCTCTGCAAAAACTGACGCTGTCCCCTCTGCAAAGCTGACAGAGAAGCCTCCAGAATAAAGTTGATTACCTTTTGTACCCCTCCATTCTGTAGAGACAAATCTGGTGTAAACCCTAGGGGTAAAGTAGTCATTTCACTTGGGTGAATAGTGGCTATAAATATGGGGGTTGGGTAGGTAACATTTAACACTTTGAGCATTTACTGTTGAGCTCCTGTACTAGCCTCCACTCTGTATTCATCCAGTGAGATCAATTTTATTGTGTTCCTTGTTCAAGCGGCGAAGCCCTGCTTCTGTGTGCATTTTGCTTGAGCTTGTTTTACATACCTCGCTGCATACTTCGTCCATTTGTGTGACACCTTGAGTGACTTGTGACAGTGCATCGAAGCCTGTGTTGGCGAAGTGTGTTTTTCAGTGTGTGTTCGCTCTGTGTAGCAAGAGGCTAGACCTCGCAGCTTACTAGCGAAGCCCTGATCGTAGCCCGTTTTGCTTCTCGTGTCGAAGCCCTTAGCGAAGTCTGTTAGTGTGCGTTTAGACCTTCGCAGTACGAAGCTCAGCACCAGTTGATGTCGCTAAGTATTAGGTCGAAGTCCACATAGGGTAGTCCACTCTTGCGAAGGGTGAAGTGCGAAGCCTGCTCGAAGCACCCTGTGTGCGGAGCCTGCACTGACTTAGCAGAGTTGTTTTCGGGGTTGTGGTTGGAGCGAAGTCTTCTTGGCTTCGGACTTTTACTCCTTGCGAAGCCTGTGTTCGGAGCTGTCAAATACCTCCGAACCAGACCTTCGAAGGTTGGTGTTCGAAGCCTGTTCCGCAGTAGACAGAATTAAAACCGAAGGCTATTTTTAGCCCAAGTTTTTAAAAGCTCCCATTCACCCCCCCTCTGGTCGCCGTTTCCGGTCCAACAATTTTCGTCCTATCTGAAAATGGCCTCACAAAATATTGAACCATAGTTTATGATCTGTTGTTCTTGTGCGTTCTGCTAAGTTTTAATCCAAGAGATCGTGTTCTTGTTGCTGAACGGTTCATTGTCCTTCGCGTTACTTATTTTTAATCCCCATTGATCAGTTTACTATATCAGTAGTAATTCCCACAAGTAAACTCAGATTATTGTTTAACCCATCTCTATTGGAAAATCAAAAAAAATCCTACTAAGTTGTCAAATTATTGGCTTCTTACTATTGATAAGAAAAGTCTGAATTCTTTTGATAGCCATTATGCCCTTTGTGAATACTTTGATCCTACAAAGACTAGCTAATATGTTCTATAGGGCTGCACTTGGTGATCTTGTTCTCACAATTTTAACAAGAAAAGAAAGATATGAATCAATGTTGAAAATCACAATACAGATGACAAGAGTATAAAAAAATTGAAGTTACTGTTTTGCATGCTAAAAAGAAAAAAGAAGAGAGGGGCTATTGTTTTCTTTGCATTATTGGGAGAACAGTTCTGTTGGTGCAATCTTGTGCCCTATTTTAAATCAGTTTAATCAGCTAGCGTCTTTCCATAACCATTGCAATTGAGCCATTTTTTGTAACTCATATCTACTGTTGGCTCACCCCTTTGATTGCATTTGGTTCCATTATATTTGTGTGTGAGATGCTTTTGTTTATCTTCCGAACCTTGTGTTCAGCAACTAGATTGTGCGTTCTCATGTGGATAACTACTTAGTAAGACTACATCGAGAATTCAGATTGTGTAGGACAAAATTTCCCCTACCAAGCTCCACAAATAAAATTGTTGTAGGCTTTGATCTCAGCTGTGAGTTCGCTAAACCTCATATTGTTCTGCCTCTCCATTCATGTGTGAACTCCTTTATCAATCAGCAGAGGGTAAGTAAGAACTTCGGTGGTAAGGATAAGTGAGGTTGAGAGTACTATCCACACATATATTTTTTTCTTCATTTGCTGTTTGCCCAACTAACCATGTCAGGTCAAGGTGAAAATTCAGGGAACAGTGGATGTGCTCCAGATGCCGCAGTTAACTGGACTGAATATTGTGCATTGAGAGACACACTACGATGAGAGATCACTGTTGGAAATGAGCAGCTGAGAGAAGAATTGAATAACTCCATACAAGATCTTCAAATTGAAGTAAATCAACAACTGAACGTATTCCACACTAACATAGTTACTGACATTGTACGGCAACTACAACCACAAGCTGAACAAGAACCTTTAATAAATGAGACCGATGAGGAAGCCGCTGCTCGAAGGGCTCGTGCTGTTAATATAAACCCTCCACCTGTTAGAAATATAAGGGTTGGTGATGAAATAATAATTATAATAATAATGCAGGAAGGGAGTGTGGTCGTGGCGTGGGTCGTGGAAGAGCTGCATATGAACCAATACATATTAACATACCCCCGCACAATCAAGCAAATCAACACCATCATCGCAACAACAACAATCATCATGATGAATATAGGTTTGGTAAACTTAAATTTTCTATGCCTAAATTTGCAGATATCAATAATCCTGAAGAATACTTAACTTGGGAACTAAAAGTCGACAAAATCTTTCGGATGCACAACTACATGGAAGAAAAGAAGCTTGCAATGGCATCACTTGAATTTGAAGATTATGCACTGATTTGGTGGAAACAAATTCAGAATCAAAGAGAGGATCATGACGAACCTCCTGTAGCATCGTGGACTGAATGAAGGTTGAGATGAGAGCAAGGTTTGTCCCTCGTTATTACAAGCGTGATCTATTTGATAAATTGCAGGGGCATAGGCAAGGAGGTCGTACCGTGGATGAATATTACAAGGAGATGGAAATGGCCATGATCCGTGCCAACGTATATGAACATGAAGAGCAAACCATGGCACGCTTTCTGGCTAGTTTGAACCATCCTATTAAGCGCATCGTTGAGTTTCAGCCATATGAAAATGTGGTTGAATTAGTGCATCAAGCAATCAAAGCTGAACGACAAGTACAACAAGAATCGAAGGTAACAAAGAATTCTTTTGCCTCCCGATCAACTCAAAACAATACGGTACCTACAGCAGGTAAATCCCCCTCTCGGTTCAATTCTTTTCGAGCTAACAGTTCTGGTGCAAGTGTTTCTTCCATTCCCCATGCAGCTTGAAGTGGAAAAGAGCAATCTACCCCAAATGTGAAGCAAGCTACAACAGCAAGTGCTTCTTCCGTGGGTTCTACAGCGAAGAGTAGTGCTATTCAATGTTTTAAGTGTTTGGGTCGAGGACATATCTCTAGGGAGTGTCCAAACAACCGCACAATGCTAATAACGGGGAGAGGTGAGTATGAATCTGCAAGTGAAGATGATGATGACCCTACTGCTGAAACGAGAGAAGAAGAGGACAAGACTTACTGTGATTTTGAGAGTGGTCAATCTCTCATTGTTACAAAGAAAGTGTTAAGTGTACAACCAAAACAAGATCATGAACAACGCTGCAATCTTTTTCACACAAAAGCTAAGGTAAATGATCATGTATGTAAGGTAATCATAGATGGTGGAAGCTGTCATAATTTAGCTAGCAAAGAAATGTGTGAAAAACTTGGATTGAAACAGCTACGACACCCGCATCCATACCATGTACAGTGGTTGAATGATTGTGGAGAAGTGAAGATTCAACATATGGTGAAGGTGCCTTTCAAAATTGGTGAGTATAATGATACGGTAGAATGTGATGTTGTTCCTATGATAGTTTGTCATTTGCTGCTAGGTCGACCATGGCAATTTGATCGTGGCATTCTACATGATGGTCGCACTAATCAGTATTCATTTAAGTGGAACAACAAAGAATTTGTCCTTCGACCAATGTCTCTTACTGAAATTTATGCTGATACAATGCAAAAGAATGAGGTAAATGTTGAAAGTATTAAGGAGCAAGAGAAAAATAAAATTGAGAAAGCCAATTCAGGAAATGAGAGTTACAAATCAAATGAGAATGGGAATAAAATGGGTGAGAAACAAAAGTTAGTTATGCTAGCCACTAAATCAGAACTAAGAGAAATAAATAAAACTCAAATTGTGTGCATTTTGTGCTAGTATACAAAGATGTATTGTTTTCTACTAATGATATTTCCTCTCTTCCAAGTGCCATCACAAATGTTTTGCAGGAGTTTGGTGATGTTTTCTAGAAGAAATATCAGCTGGTCTTCCCCCACTTCGAGGTATTGAATCTTTCCCATACATTGTGAAATACAAGAACGGCAAAGAAAATGTGGTTGCTGATGCATTATCTCGTAGGATTGTTCTTTTATCTCAACTTGATATTAACGTCCCAGGTTTGGAAAGTTTGAAAGATTTGTATGTTGTAGATAAAGAATTTGCTGAACCGTACACTAAATGTAATGATGGGAAAGGCTGGAAAAAATTTCATGTTTATGACGGGTTTTTGTTCCATGCTAACAAGCTATGTCTTCCAGATTCGTCCGTACGTTTGCTGTTGTTGCAGGAATCACATGGCGGTGGTTTAATGGGACATTTTGGGAGAGAAAAGACTTTGGTCATGATGTCCAATAATTTTTATTGGCCAAAGATGCGGAGAGATGTTGAACGATTTGTGCAGTGTTGTGCCACATGCCATAAAGCTAAGTCCAAACTTAACCCATATGGTTTGTATACTCCACTTCCTGTTCCTAATGCACCTTGGGAAGATATTAGCATGGACTTTATTGTGGGATTGCCTAGGACAAAGAGGGGGAGAGACTCCATATTTGTAACCATGGATAGGTTTTCTAAAATGGCACACTTTATTCCATGTCACAAGATCGACGATGCTTCACATATTGCTGATTTCTTTTTTAGGGAAATTGTGAGATTGCATGGGATGCCTAGAACCATTGTTTCAGATCGTGATGTGAAGTTTATGAGTTACTTTTGGTGGACATTGTGGGCCAATCTTGGCACAAAATTGCTATTTTCACAACTTGTCACCCGCAAACTGATGGTCAAATAGAGGTGGTAAACCGTACAATCTCCATGTTGCTGCGAACAATGATTAAGAAGAACTTGAAAGAATAGGAGGACTGCCTTCCACATGTTGAATTTGCATACAATAGAGTTGTTCACTCAACAAAACAATTGTGCCCATTTGAAGTGGTGTATGGTTTTAAGCCAATCACACCACTTGATTTGCTGCCACTTCCTTTTCAAGAGAGAGCAAACATGGAGGCAACAAAGCGTGCAGAGTTTGTGAAAGCTATGCATCTGAAGACCAAGAAAGTTATAGAGAAGAAGGCACACTATTTTGCTCAAAAGGCAAACAAAGGAAGAAAGAAGATGCTTTTCAAACCAGGAGATTTAGTCTGGGTGCAGTTACGCAAAGAGCGTTTTCCAGAGAAGCGCAAGTCCAAACTTATGCAACGTGCTGATGGTTCATTCAAAGTGTTAGAGAAGATAAATGACAATGCCTACAAGATTGAGCTTCCTGAAGATAACTATAATGTGAGTACTACTTTCAATGTTGCTGATTTGTCACCATTCTTTGGACCAGAACAAATAGAGTCGAGGACGACTCCTTTTCAAGAAGGGGAGGATGATACGGATAGCCTAGCATCAACAACATTTCTTTCTCCCAATGATCAAGATATTCCCAATGATCAAGATATTCCAAATCATTTTGAAGGAGCAATAACTCGCGCTCGTGCAAAGCAAATAAATCAACAGGTGAACTCGCTCCTAAATAAGAATAGCATTACACATGAAAATCAGTTGCTACCTAATGCCCGTAATTTAATTGTTCTTAGGTATGACAACATTGAAGAGTGGCCAAAGGAGCAGCACTTCATCAACAGCCATCAATCAAGCAATGAATGCAATGAAGACTGTTAGACCGGAAACGGCGACCAGAGGGGGGTGAATGGGAGCTTTTAAAAATTCAGGCTAAACACAGCCTTCGGTTTTTAATTCTGTCTACTGCGAAACAGGCTTCGAACACCAACCTTCGATGGTCTGGTTCGGAGGTATTTGACAGCTCCGAACACAGGCTTCGCAAGGAGTAAAAGTCCGAAGTCAAGCAGACTTCGCTCCACCCACAACTCCGAAAACAACTCTGCTAAGTCAGTGCAGGCTCCGCACATAGGGTGCTTCGAGCAGGCTTCGCACTTCACCCTTCGCAAGAGTGGACAACCCTCTGAGGACTTCGACCTAATACTTAGTGACAGCAACTGGTGCTGGGCTTCGTACTGCGAAGGTCTAAACGCACACCAACAGACTACGCTAGGGGCTTCGACACACGAAGCAAAACGGGCAACGATCAGGGCTTCGCTATAAAGCAGCGAGGTCTAGCCTCCTGTTACACAGAGTGAACGCGAACTGAAAAACACACTTCGCACACAACACACTTCGTCAACACAGGCTTTGATGCACTGTCAAAAGTCACTCAAGGTGACACACAGATGGACGAAGTATGCAGCGAGGTATGTAAAACAAGCTCAAGCAAAAAACACACAGAGGCAGGGCTTCACCGCTTGAACAAGGAACACAAGAATGAACTCACTGGATGTATTCAATGTGGAGGCTAGTACAGGAGCTCAACAGTAAATGCTCAAAGTGTTAAATGTTACCTACCGAGCCCCCATATCTATAGCCCACGGTTCACCCAAGTGAAATGACTACTTTACCCCTAGGGTTTACACCAGTTTTGTCTCTACAGAACAGAGGGGTACAAAAGGTAGTCTAACTTTATTTGGAGGCTTCTCTGTCAGCTTTGCAGAGGGGACAGCGTCAGCTTTTTGCAGAGCAGACAGTGTCAGCCTTTGCAGTCTTTGACCTTTCTGCAGCCTCCCTTCGCACGCGAGGGGTGCGGAAGCTTCGGTGAGAAGCCTTGAGCCTGATGGCCTTCGCTTCACCGAAGATAGCCTCCGATACAGTGACGGTTTTGAGCCGAAGCCGTCAAATCCCTTGGGCCTTCGCACCAACACCCTCGGAGTGGACCACCACGGCTTCGCAGCTACTCCCAGCTCGAACTCCGTCAGTCCGTGTACCGAAGCCATGCATGGCTGAAACACCACAAGTCAACCTTGCTCCGGAGCTAGCCTCGCTCCGAAGCCTTCCTCACTCCGAAGCCCCACCTTCGGAGTACCACCCTTCGAAGTCCCTCCTTCGTCCAAGGTCTCCGCACGAAGCATTCCATGAGCACTCCGTCTCAGTGTCTCTCCCCGAGCACACTCCTCGACGAGTCTCACCCGGACCATGCCTTCGATGCGCCTCGACTTCTGCGACCTTCGTCGGGCACCTTCGAATGTCTCCCTCCGGAGCACACTTCGAACGCCTTGCCTCCGCAGAGGACTTGATCCACCATACTCCGAAGTCACTCCATCCAGAGTACCCTTCGAAGTGCCTCGCCTCCGAGGACTTTGTCTCGGAGTACCTTCACCCGGAGCCACGCTCCGCACTTACTGCCCTCTCCTGGTGCACCTCGACCCGAGGACCGACCCAGACCCCTTCGCAGCCACCGTGACGGAGCTCCCCGCTCCCCTGGCATCAAGCCTTCCGCTTGACCCAGGTTCACCTGCTATGAACCGTCCGTCGCCTCCGAAGTCCCCTGCGCACCACAGACAAGCAGACAAGTGTATCCAGTACTCCGGAGACCTCTCCGCGTTAGCAGCCTTCGGCACACACTCCGGTGTACCGCCCAAAGTACCGAGACCTTCAGTACAAACCCAGTCATCGTGTACTGTCGGACCCCTCCGACGGGCACACTCCGCTGCAACAGCTGCAGCAACCAAACCACCAAGCCCTTCGGTGAAACCACCTCCGAACACCTTCGGAGGTCCAACCTCCGAACCCCCTTCGGAGGTACCCCTTCGAACCAGAGGTTAAAAGCCTGTCAATCACTCATCACACTCCGAAACCAACCCTTGGTTTCTCAAAGACCATTTCGGATTCAAGTGACCAGTATGGAATAAGATGCTCATAGAAACTGCATATTAAATCCAATAAATGTGTTCGACCACAGCTTGGAACGCTTACTTCATAAGCTTTCCAACGGATCTGGCCTCACCCAATAATTCCACCAGAATAGAGAGTTATCGCCGACTTAATGTGGAGACCAGAAACTATCAAACGTTTCATTTGCTTTAATTAGGGTGATGCGCACCAATATTGGCTTAATGCCATGTAAAACGTCCTGAACACCTCTCCATCTCCCTCTCGATCCCTTCTATATAATAGGATCTTTCTCAATGTGTAGGGGGACAGAATTTTGAGAATGAAACAACTATGCTTTATGCATGTTCTTGAGTTTTCTAGCTACTAGATGAATCATCTCTGAGAATTGTGCATTCCTTCCCGTTGTCCTTGCAAGCCCTTTGTGATTGCAACGAGGATTGTAATCCGCTTGACTTGGTTGAGTGGACAACGTGAGGTTGGGCGAACTCCGTGCTGCAGGTTGTTGCACATGCAACGGTTGGCTGCACAAGACTCGTCAGGTTTCACGAGTATCTTTGATTCTACGCCGTGAAGGTTGGGCGCATCCTCGTATCATCGAAGCAGAACAAATTGTGCTTCGGGCGGAAATAGAAAAGATGCGGGCGGAGCATGCTACGGCGGGGGCTGAACTTGTCAAGCTCTGAGAGGAAAAGGCCAAAACTGCAGAAGAGGCTAGCCACCTACTTAACTAGAAAACTCTTTAGCTACGGAGGCAGCTAGACTCTTTGGCGTGGTGGAAGAATTGACTTCTGCGAAGGACGCTTTACTTGACGATAAGCTGAAATCAGAGAAGGTAGCTGCGGAGGTCATGAACCAACTCCTAAGTGTCCTAGAGTACTTCGGTACTACTGGGACACTTCCTTCAAACGACAACGTCTCCTTTCTTCGGTGGCTAAAAATGATCCAAGGAGCTGCGAAGACGATGAAGACGGCAGGCATTCGATACGGAGCTCTCCGGACAAATGGCTGCTATCGGCATACTTCGCTACTATGAAGATCTGGGAATAACGATAACTCCGAACACAGAGACGGCTCCCATTACCTTCGACGAAAACCAGCTTCTCAATCCTTTCGAAGACGTGGCCACTGCTTGGCAAGCCTTCCAAGCTTCATGGAGAGCCGAAGGTCGTACTGCGATCAAGGCTTGGATTGATGAAGGGAACCACCAAAAGCAAGCTCGGTTGCAAGCTTCGAGCAGCCAGCCTCCGCCAAACCCACAGGTCTAGATTTACCTTAGGATCCTGATTATGTAAAGCATCATGTTTTTCATATATTATGAATGAAAATTTGCTTGTCATGTTTTTAGGCTTCACCTCATATGGATGATGTCGAAGTGTTAAATGTTAACGAAGAACTCCGCCTACTATGGGCTACCTTCGATCTTTTAAAACTTCACAAGCGCCCTCGATTTTTAGTTCCTCGAGATAGATCCGGTGCAATTACGCCCGAAGTAAGCAAAGATATACTATCTTATATTAAAGAGGAAGAAAAAGAGGTTAACTTGGAAACTTCATCTTCCGAAGACATTGCATGGTCCGAAGATGAAGATGAAACTCAGGGTAAAAAGCCTGAAGAACTTGGAAGATGGGAAAGGAGCCCCGAACAACTCCGAACTTGGGCCGAGCTTCAACAAAAACAGAAAGACTTTAGAGCTTCGAAGGGAGGTAGGAGAGTTAAACGCAAAGTTGTTAGAACTCCGGCTCTGGAACTAGTCGTTCCAACCTTAGCTCTAGAGATCGAAGGGGTCTTCGATTCCTTCTCGGTATAGATACCGATTTTTCATGATGTAATCATAATTTGTTTGAATAATAAATATTGATTTAAAATTGTCTCCCTATTTCCCAGCCCCTCTTTGGGCGTAAGCAACTTCGAACAATATTCAAAGATGGTTAGGCGCAAAGAAAAACTTAGGAGTACAATTTGGGGGCTCGGAGCCCCCTCAGCAATTTAAAGATTGATTAAAATCTTATAAAATGTCTTCGACTACTTGGAGTCTGAAGATTGGTAACTTAGTACCTTGTGTTTTGAAAGAAATCACTTTGGACAACTTTCCGGACACTTTAGTGTCCCAAACGATTAGTCACTTTGGACTTTTTTCACAAATATTCGAAGCTCATGAGCTCAAACTCTGTTTGTTTTGGCCTCCTTCGGCTCTTTTTGCGAATTCTATCAAACCAGTGGTTTGGAATTCGCAGTGGTCTCCTTGGACTCTTTTTACGGATGCTTTCAAGCCGAAACTTGGAATCCGCATTATTTGGTCTCCTTGGACTCTTTTTATGGATGCTTTCAAGCCGGTGGCTTGGAATCCGTTTTCTTAGTGACTTTCCCACCTCGTTGGAAGCTTCGGACCAGTGGTCCGAAGTCCTAAAAATATGATTCAAATTAATGACACTTCCCTCCCGGTCAACTTCGCTATTCCAGTGCGTCCACTAGAAGTGGGAAGTTTATGGGGGGTAGGCATTATCTGAACCATAAGCTTTATTAATTCGGAAGGTGTTTACAAATGATTACAAGGAGGCCCTATGCGAAATATCGCTTTAGGTGCTCCGCATGCCATGTATGCGCTAACTCTTCACCTTCCAAATTAGCTAACTTAAAAGAACCAGGATGCCCTGAGCGGACAATTACGTATGGACCTTCCCACTTATTTCCTAATTTTCCTGGCGCTATGATACTTCGCAAAACGAGATGACCCGGCCTAAGTTCATTAATTTTGACCTTCGGGTCGAACCAAGTCTCCGTCTGCTGCTGATACTTTGACAAATTGGCAACAGCTTGAAGTCTTGCCTCTTCTGTTAAATCAAGCGAAGTTTGTCTTTCTGCTTCTATTTCCGGTTCGGTGCTGCGAAGAGACCCTCCTTTAAGCTCCGTTGGTGTCATAGCTTCATCTCCGAATAATAGTCTGAAAGGAGTGAAACCAGTAGACCTTGTCTGAGTTGTCTGAATGGACCAAAGAATTTTCGGGAGCTCTTCAGTCCACAGTCCTTTTGCCAATCCAACTATTCTTCGATTCAGCCCTGATAAGATATTACCATTGGCTCTTTCAACAGCTCCGTTAGACTGAGGATGCCTTACCGTAGCAAAACATAATTGGATGTCTAGGTTTTCAAAGAATTTCCTGAAGGGTTCTGCATCGAACTGTGTTCCATTGTCAACTGTCAGCTGCCGAGGCACTCCGAACCGGCATATAATATTCTTCTAGAAAAATTTTTGTACATTATTCGAAGTGATAGCTGTTAGGGGCTCTGCTTCGACCCACTTTGAAAAGTATTCGATTGCTACCACTGCGAACTTCAAATTTCCTTTTGCTACTGGGAAGGGGCCAATAAGATCCATGCCCCATCTGGCCATGGGTCATACTGGAGCAATGACTTGGAGAGTTGTTGGTGGGCGATGACTTCTTCGTCCCATCCACTGACATCCTTGGCAAGTGCGGACTAAGCTCTCCGCATCAGCTACTATTGTAGGCCAATAAAGCCCCTGGTGAAGTGTCTTTCCTGCCAAAGCTCGAGGGGCTAAATGGCTACCGCAGAGTCCTTCATGAATTTCTCGAAGAATTTCTTGACCTTGCAACAATTCCATAATTGAACTTCGCCAATCTGTACTTGGAATGCAAAGGACTTCCGCAGCAGGGATTTGTGGCACCGAAGGTGTACTAAGTTCTTCATAAAAAGCTTCTTCTGGTATGTCCATAGCTCCGGCTGCAGCTTTTGCTAAGATGTTAGCTTGCACATTTTCTGCTCTAGGTATACTCCGGATGGAAATCCCTTTGAATGCTGCTTCAATCTTACGGATTTCTTCCAAGTATTTTGCAAGCTGTGGATGTCGAACTTGAAAGCTCTTGTCTACGTGCCCTGCTACAATCTGAGAATCTGTCTTAATAACAACTCTTGTAGCCCCTAGAGCGCGAGCCTTTCGAAGTCCCAATAAAATTCCCTCATACTCTGCTATATTATTGGTAGACTTAAAATTGAGTCTTAAGGAGTACATTGCCTTTTGCCCTGAAGGCGAAATTATCACGGCTCCGACACCTGCTCCAGATGCTTGGAAAGCTCCGTCAGAGTAAATAGTCCAAATCCCTTCACTTGGCTTTTTCCGAAGCCCATGCTGCAGGGGGAGTCCATTCTGCCACGAAGTCCGCCAACACTTGTGACTTAATTGCTGTTCTTGCCACAAAGGATATGCCGAAGGGTGCTAACTCAACGGCCCACTTCCCAATTCTTCCTGTAGAATCCTTACTTCGGAGCATATCTCCCAAAGTATATGAAGTTGGTACAATTACATTATGTGCCAAGAAATAATGCCTTAGCTTCCTTGAAGCCATTATCAGAGCATAAGTAAATTTCTCAAGCTCGGAATATCTTGTTTTTTGCTCCAGACAATGCTTCAGACACAAAATAAACTGGGTTCTGTACCAACTTCCCGTTGAAATCAACCTCTCTGACAAGGACTGCACTGACAACAGAGCCAGTAGCTGCAAGGTAGAGGAGTAGGGTTTCATCCGCAATAGGCACCGTGAGTGTAGCAAGGTTACTGAGATAATTCTTAATATCTTCGAAGCTCTTTGATACTCCGGTGTCCATGCAAAATCTTCGGACCCTTTCAATGCTTTAAAGATGGGCAAACTTCTCTCCGCAGACCTTGCCAAAAACCAGCTAAGTGCTGCAAGACGACCAGTCAGCTTTTGCACTTGCTTTAAATTCTCTGGGGGGGCCATCCTTTGCAACGTAGTTATCTGAGTGGGGCCCCTCTGCTTGAAACTAGATACCCTAACAATTTTTCCAGCATGCGCCCCGAAGATACATTTTTCGGGGTTAAGACGATCCCACATGCTCGAAGGTTATTGAATGTTTCTGCTAAGTCTAGGCTATGTTGGTGCTTTAAAGCACTCTTTATTACAATATCATCCATATAGGCCTCTACATTGCGACCTAATTGATGACCTAGAGCCTTAACAATTAACCTTGAAAAAGTAGCCCCGACATTTCTTAAGCCAAAGGGCATTCTTACATAACAGAAGACTCCTGAAGGAGTTACGAAGCTTGTCTTGATTTCATCTTCGCGCTTTAGCCAAATTTGATGATAGCCGGAGTACGCGTCGAGGAAGCTTAATAACTCCAAACCGGCAGTAGAGTCGACCAATTGATCAATTCGGGGCATGGGGTAGGGGTCACGGGGGCATGCTTTATTCAGAGATGTAAAATCGATACACATGCGCCACTTCCCGGAAGATTTCTTCCTAACGAAGACTGGGTTGGCTAACCACTCCGTATGAGCCACTTCTCTAATAATCTCAGCCTTCAGCAGCTTTTCCACTTTGTCTTTGGCAAGGATAGCTCTCTCCGTGGACAACTTCCGGAGTCCTTGTCGAACAGGCCGAGCCTTTGGATTCACAAGTAAACTGTGTTCAATAATATCCCGACTGACTCTGGTGATGTCTTCGTCAGACCAAGCAAAGACATCTAAATTCTCCTCAACTACTTTCTCTAAAGAAGTAGCGACTTCTGGGGGCAAGTCTTTGCCAAATTGAAAAGAATATTTCTTGCCATCTTTGACAATAACCTTCATTGCAATCTCTCCTTTAGGGCTTGGCCTTGGGAAGGATTTCTTCGAAGATTCATTGGGAGCAGGGAAATCCTCCGGGTTATCTTGCACGCTGTTCACCTGTCTCGGATCAAGAGGAGGGCCATGACCATACTCCGCTCTTCGCGCAGTGGCCTGATCTCCGAAAACAGTGAGCACTCCCGCCTGTGTGGGCATCTTCATACACAGGTAATTATGATGCGCCACAGCTCCGAATTGATTCAGCATGCCCCTTCCTAAGATGACATTGTATGCATATGGAGCATCCACAACATCGAAAATCACTTCCTCCGTCCTGGCCAGTAGCCCCTCTCCAAAAGTAACCTGCAGGCCAATTTGGCCGAGGGCATCGAGAGGGGGTCCTGCGAAGCCTTGCAAGGGACGGGCTGCTGGGAGAAGATGCTTCCTGGAGATGCAGAGTTGATCAAAAGCTTGAACAAAGATAATATCTGCTGAACTCCCTCCGTCGATTAGTACTCTCCGGACTTCAGTCTCTGCTATGTCGGCAGTGATGACGAGTGGGTCTGCATGTGGAAACTTAATACCAGCTGCATCATCTACAGAAAAAGATATCGGCACATGGGACCATTCGGGCATAGCAGTTGCAGATGAAGAGGTTCCAATATGGCCCACTTCTCTAACATATTCTCTTCTCTGCCTCTTCGACATACTTTCGAGGGTCCCTCCTTCGGAGATGGGGAGGACTACTCTTTTCCCTCGATCTTGTCCCTCTTCTTACTTCGGAGGTGGCATAACATTGACCACCGGATGCCGTCTTGCAGGGTCGAAGTTCTCTATTCGTGCCACAGCCTGGACAGGCTCCGGACGCACTTCGGTCGGAACTCAGTCAGTAGTGCCTCGACCCGAAGTTCTTTCCAAGTATTCTCCTCTTAAAGCAAGTATAGATTTGCACGCATCAGTCGCGTGACTCCGATTCTCACCATGGACACAGCAGAAAAAAGCCTGGGCTTTGCCAGCCGGTTTCCCTGGCGGCCTCCAGCCGCTGGTCTTGCTTCCTGAAGGCTGTGGAACCCTTGGGGCAAACTTCTGCGGGGGTGCAATGTTCAAAACTTCTGAACGAGGATGCTTTTGCCCCCGACGCCTGTCGTGTTGAGCTTCGAAGCTAGGCCCTTGCGGCTGTGTTGAAGTTTTCACTTCCAATTTAACTTCTTGCAGTATTGACGGAGTTGCAGCAGTTCTCCGAAGCCATCTCTCTTCTGACCTTGCATATTCTTCGAAATAAGACATCAACTGAGCAACATAAGATATCTTTTTCCTGTGAAGTTTATCGAGGAGGCCCACATGAATAACTCCCTCTCGAGCTGCATCAACTACAAAAGACGTAGTTAACCCTCGAATTTGCGACTTCGTATGAGCGAAGCGCTTGAAATACTGTCTTAAAGTCTCTCCGGGGAGCTGCTTCACCTGGAAAAGACTTCCTGTTGACATTGGGGGTACGAAGGTACCCTGAAAGTTGCTCACGAACTTCTTCCTCAACTCCCCCCATGATCTGATTGATCCTGGCTTCAGAGACCAGAACCACCGTAGTGTCACTCCTTCAAGAGCTAGGGGAAAACATTTGGCCATAGTGTCTCACACTCCCCCGTTGGCTTCAATTGCTAATGCATAAGAGCGAGCAAACTCTCTAGGATCTTCATCTCCGGAATATTTGCAAAGCTTCGAAGTTTTGAACTTAGGGTCGAAGCGCACTTTCTGCAACTCAGGATGCAGCGGAGATTTGGTGTCGAAGGAAGCGTTCTCCGGGGCTTCGGGATAAGGAAGTTCGTCGTCTTCGGGCACTTCGGGGATGACTGGGGTGGCCTGAGAACGAAGCCTATCTGCGGCTTCTTGCCGCCACCTTGCTACTTCAGCTTGGAGACTGGCCATTTGAGCGGCCATATCACCAAGACCATCTTCATCTCCTTCGGAAGGACCTTCCGGGTCTTGAGAACTATATGCATTAGTTCGAAGTGGAACTTGAGGTGGAAGAGGGACTCCGGCTGGCCGAAGTATGGATGGAGTTGGGGGAGGAACTCCGTATGCTCGAGGAAGGGAAATCCCTTCCGGAGTTTGAGGTGGAGGAAACGTCGAAGGCCCTCCGACCTCAACTGTGTTTGAAGATCTTACTCTGGAGGTCCGAGGAGACCTCCGAATAGGACTACCACCTGCACTCGCTTGAGAGGCATGGTTTGAGAACTTGGTAGAGAACGAAGTTTTTTGGACTAGGTTCCCCACGGACGGCGCCAACTGTTGGCGTAAAAGATTACGCTAACAGGTTTCTGAAGGTTAGAAACTAACAAACGAAGTGTTTGCGAAGTAAACTATTCCAAGCCTCTGAAAGGATAATAGTTTAAAACAGTTCGAAAATGTATATTGAATAACTTGTATTCGGTCCCGATTACAGGGTAAAATGGGGGGTATTTATAGGCCCAAACATTAAGGAAAAGACCCTTTTACCCCTCTATTACAACCGACATAGTGGAAACTATTCGGTACCCTTAATAGGGCTAAAATGGTAAAAGACTAATCTAATGAGAAAGAAGATAAGTCTTCCATCCTAGTTGGCAAGGAAGCCCTCGGAAGAATCCTAGTTCGAAGATATACTCCGAACTAGAGTTCGCCTTCATACTTCGAACTTGATCCTCAGTGATTCCGAAGTTATATGCTGGAAACCTTTGATTTAATCACCTGCCTTTGTCCTATTATCATAATGGCTCTAAGGATGAAATATTTTCCCCCAACACTGTGATATGAGTGACTTTGCCCATCGTGGTGGTTTTAGCACATCGTGTGATTATAGACCACGTAGGCATTTTGGCCATAACCTTTTTAGGAGACCTCAACTAGTAGCTAGAAGACCACATTTGCAGTTTGATTTACATCACATACAGTCTCCTGCTTTACACACTCCTCGAGTTGTTCAGCGCTGGATACCTAAGCATCTTATCTCTGAACCAAGCGCTAAGTACTCGAGATTTCACTTCTCCACTTAGGAGAGTGTGGTTTGCCCCTCGTGGTGTACACCATTTCTCATATGGTGATAGATCACGTGTAAGAGGCTTTGTGGTCGACAGGCTGAGAGACCTCGTCAATTTTTTCAGGATTTGCACTTTATTGCTTGACCACGCATTTTTTGACTTGATCTATCTTCTGTGCATGGTCAGTAGTCTTTTGCCTGGATTTCGCATTTTGCGCTTTTTTTTCTCACCCTCTTACTGAGCTTTCGAGAGATTCGAGCATGTTTTGAGGGGGAGCTGTGTAGCATTGCCTGAGCTTCTGGCATTTGGATAATTTCTTTTACTAGTACATGCTTTGATTATGTCTTTGAACGATTATCTTTAGTACCGTTGACTGCTTAGCATGTATACTTCTGAGAATTGACATGAGGATGAATTTTATTGTGAAAAATTGAAAATGGTCATTGCTTAGTCTGGGATCTAGCATGGATTGGTTGAGTGCTTTTGCTAGCTTTGTATACACATGATAGCTAGGTCCTTTTTACTTGGATGCTGATACGCAACATGATTTCATCAAAATTGCATGAAAATGAAAAATGAATGAAAATGAAAATGAAAAATGATTGAAAATGAAAATGATTGATATTCATGCTTTTGAGTGCTGAAAATTGAAAAGATCTAGGTGGGTTTGCTTTTATCGCACTACTTTGTTCTGGACTGCATTCCATTGCACCTTGGTTTGAACCGGGACATTGAGTGTATACCGAGACCATTGCTTCAAGCTTCTGATGGTTTCTACCTAGGCTTAGCTTGGTCGGTTAGCATAAGGTTGACATGCAAATAACCCTTGGCACAAAAAATTGAAAATTTGAAATTCATTGCATATCATGTTTGCCGAAGCACCATGGAGTGGGATACACTTATCTAGTGTGTGCTAGTTTAGCTTTAGCATCTCGTGTCTTGACATGTCTGGTATACTAGTCTGAGCGATGATGCTTTTACTTGCTAAAACCTGAAGATGCTTGCTCATGTTTTTCGATTAGATGGTATACATATAAGGATGGCTTTCAGTACTTTTAGATGATGTTCAAAGCGAATACTTGTGGTACTGTAATAGCAGTTGCTTTTATCAGAAGCTCACATCTCTGCTTTACCCTCTTTCCCTCTTTGCATCTTTTTATCTCCTTGATGCCTGCATTGTCAAAGGGGGAGAATTGAGCGACATGATGTTTTTGAAGAAATGAATTGGATTGCTTGGTTAAGGGGGAGTTTGAGCCTTTCGCTTTTGAGGGAGATATGATTACATGTTTTGATGTGCTTTGATGCGATGAGCTTTGATGCTTGCGATGCGTTTTTGAGTTGCGATGCGCTTTCAGACGTTTCAGGAATCTCATTACTGGATTCAATATGAGACAAGGTCTACACTCGTCGATTCCCAATATGAGATTCCTGAAACTCGAACCTCAGAGACTGACAAAGCAAAGTATGAGTTTAACAACAAAGCGAGGAACATACTTTTTGTCAGCCTGAGTCGCAAAGAGTACATTGTCAAAGGGGGAGAATTGAGCGACATGATGCTTTTGGAAGAAATGAATTGGATTGCTTGGTTAAGGGGGAGTTTGAGCCTTGCGCTTTTGAGGGAGATATGATTTTGACGATGCGCTTTTGACGCTTTTGCACTTTTGAGTTGTGATGCGCTTTTGAGTGATGGCTTTTGCGCTTTTGACGATGCGCTTTTGAGCTTTAATGCTTTTGCATGCCTTGCGCTTTGCTTTGCACTTTTGGTGTGGCGAGACTTTTACCAAGTGACGTGTTTTTTGCTCTTCTAAGAGTTTTTGTCACTTGTGCGCATAATCTGCTTACCTCATCATGTTTGTGTTTTTAGGGTTGTCAATGCACTCATCAAGGGGGAGATTGAGAAACTAGGGGTGGTTTCGGTCTAAATGATGAGCGATTGACAACGATGAGCGTCTGAGCGAAGTTGGCTGAGAGCTGGTGAATTGCATCGAGGGTGTCGATGCGGGTTGATTGTCTGGTTGCCGAGGGGTTCGGCAGTGTACATCGAGTGTATCGATGTGGTGTGAAAGGGTTGGCTGCCGAGGGGTTCGGCAGTGCGTCGCGTTGCGTCGTGTCCTTGTTTTGGCTGCTTGTCGTGTTTGTGCAGGGTGGAGATGCTAACAGATTGTCGACAGCGGGTGATCGAGGGTCGAGCGGGGAGCCGATGCCGAGGATCAAGGAGGCCGGGCGAAGTTTGGGTAGATCTCCAGGATGCATGAAGAGACGGAGCAAGACTCGGACGAATGGCGGACGGACGGACAGATGGCTGCCTGCGACGGCGTGTCGATCGTGTTCGCGAGAGGGAGGCCAGGGACAAGCATTCGCGCGGCTCGAGGGGATCTAGAGCGGAAAGTGGCTTGCTGGCGCTCGGAGTCGCGAAGCGGTGTCACGGGTCGAGGAGCTGAAAAGGCTTTGTCGGTTTTTGCTGAAAACCGTCGTATCATCTGTCGCATTTACTATTTCAATAAAATAGTGTCGAATTGTTAGTCTAAATTTTAGTGTCTTTAGTGTGTACTAATTAGTATATTTTTGGAATGCATATTCTGAAAATATATTAAATAGGAGTCAAATGTAATTTTTCGTTTTAGCTAAAGGGTATTTTTAAGTTCTAGATTTCAGACTTGTAATTTGGAAATTTCTAGGGGGTGTTTGCAAAAGGTACCTTCTAGAAACATGCAGTGGTTGGGATAAATATCCCTCCATGGCTGTCATCCGTGTAGAGGAAGAGTCCAGAAATTTTCAAGAGAATAAACTCCATTTTGCTTCTTCCATGGCTGTCAACCGAGAACAGTGTTCCTGTTGATTTTTGGTGTGTTGATGAATAGCGCTGGGATTTTGCCGGATCTCTCCACAGTGCTGCCGAAAAGTGCTCTGTTCACCGTCCAGGAACAAAAATACTCCAGCGATCGTCCAGGTTAGCTTTCAATCAGAAGTTGCGTTACGTTTTGATGATATGAGATGAATGAGAGTGTGTTTTCTCCTGGCCAGTTTTGAGATATCATCTGAAGTATATTGTTGATAGAATCTGTTCAATCCGTGCGAAATTCCTGCTCTAATTTTTTGGTTCATATGTGTTCAGTCTAGTTTTTCTATGCTGTAGAATTGTTACTGCAACTAGTGATCATCTATGGGAGTATATGTTTTGAATCAGAGTATGTGAGTATCAGAGTATCGTGGTGTTGATCAAGTAATTTTTATTCTGTTTTCAGAAAAAAATTCTATAACATCTCTCTGATTTCAAGTCTAGATGTGTATGTTCATCCTGTTTGTCTTTTCAGATATTAGAGTGAGTGTTAAGCTCTGAATTTATTGGTGGTGCTGAATGACTATGCAGTTCTATGTTTTGAATCACTGATCTATTTGAATCAAATCTGGTTGAAGCTTCATTTACTGTTCCTAGTACTCCTATCCTGATTTTATTATTCACTCTGAAGGAATAGCTCATCTGATTGAGTTATCAGTTTCAAATGGTGTAAACAGAAGTGTTTTTGTGCAGATCTGTTTTCAGTTTGCAGTATTGTCTAGTTCTGTTGTGTTACTTGAGTTGCAAATTGCCTTCTGATCTGCTTTCTCTAACTGAGATGGTTTGAAAGTATGCTTTGCCCTGGTTTTGATTGATAAGTATTGAATATGATAATCAGTAAGTGCTGTGTTTAGTGTTCAGATTGTACTAAACAAAATTCCCTCTGAACTGTTCTGAATTCTCTGTATACTGCATTGTTAACTGAGTTGAATGTATCTTATCTAAATTGAGTATTCAGCTGGTGTGATTTCAGTGCTGAGCTAGAGTATCAAGTTCTGAATATGTTTGAACAGAATTGAAATGAATGTGAGTCTAATTTTTGCAAACTAAATCAGGAACTAACACATTTACTTTGCTGAATTCAGTTTGCATCCAGAATTTTGAATTGAATAAACTGAACTCTTGTTGTGTACTAGTTAAATCAGATTATCAGTTTGTGCATCAAGGTTTCAGCTATTGGTCAATTTGCTGATTGAATATCATTTTCAGTATAGTTTGATTAAACTGAAACTGATTTCCTGAAGTTTGTCGGTTGAGAAACAGTACTTTTCAGATTGAGTGTTATTCCAAAATTTGTGAATCTTTTGGTTAAATGCTGTGTAGTTTCAGGTTGTCTAGTGTTGAACATATTCGGTTTTTGCTTGGGCTGTTTCATCTAGTTTCTGTGTTTGAAACCTGAGTTTTGAATCAAAGTATTTCAATATACTTTGCTGTTGTCGGTAATTACTATTCACTGTCCAAAAATTGTCGTTAGTTCCTGATTCTGATTTGATATTAAACAAAATAGTTCTGATTCAATTTGGTTTACTTGATTGGGTCTCAAACAAGGATGAACTGAGAACAATGGTCTGAGAAGCGTGAATTCAAGAGAAGTGTGAATTAAAGGCTGTTTTGAGAATTTGTCTCCGTTTGAGCTCATCTTTTGTACTGATTGAGTTGAAATTTGAATTTGTGTTTCTAGAGGTGCATTGGGTGATTTGAGTAGGCCATCATTTTGAAAGAAATTGTCGAGGTGCCTATTCACCCCCCTCTAGTCGTCATTCCGATCCCACAATTGATTTCGATTTTTGCTTCTTCACACTTGTATCTTCTGAAAGTTTTTTTGTTGTATCCAGAACTTTCATTTTGTTCATGTTGAATTTGGCATGATTAGCTACAGCTTTAGGACCTTAATCCAGAACATTTCACACAAGAAATGAGAGGAGAAATCGGTTTTTGCTTCTGGTAAATGATGTTCTGCCGAGAGAATTGCTTTTCAGCATGTTTGAGAACAGCACTTGCTGTTTTGCCATATTTGATACAGAGACCAGCTTTGTTGTCGACAATGTGTTCTTGCTGTTCATTTTCATGCGGGAGGTAAGTTGCTAGCACTGTTTTTCTTCAAGAAGGTGTGTCAAATTTTCTACAGTGTTGCCGAAACTTGTTTTTCTACAGCAATGAGTTACTAGCACTGGTATTGAATGTGTTGTTTGATTGTTCTAAACTGAGTTGAGAATATTTACTGATTTTGGTCTCTAAATATTTGCTGATGTGTTCACAACTTTGAATATCTGGAAAGTGGAGTTAGCAAGGATATATGCCGTGATTTCATCTCTGTTTTGAATATTTTCAATCAGGATGCAGTACTGTTTTCGTATAGGGTTCTACAGAATAGTTTGATTCTATTTCAGCAAGTGTGTTGTTGTTAAAATTTCATGGTATTGATCAGTCTCTGAATTTTTGTTGCTGAGCAGTAGTAATATCTAGAAGGATCTGAATTGACAGGAGCTTTAGTGATATTTTCAGCTTACAGGTTTCAGGTACACTTTGCATTAACTGAAAACTTTCAGAGGTAAGTAATACTGTTCTGTTTTTTTCCAAGTGATCTAGTTCGGATTCATTATAATCCTCTTGATTAGTTCTCTAAAGTGAACATGTTGATAGAAATGTTCTGAAAATAGTTTTGGTGATGTGAAATGAATACTGAAACTTCTCCAAAAGTTTGAATCAGAATTGTATGCAGCCACTGTACTGGATTTTGGATAATACTGTTCATTGTCTGAAAATAGATGTTCTGAATGTGTATGTGCTGATGTGTAGCAGTTCAATTTTTGGTTGACATGGTCTAAACATATGTGTACTGATCTGAGATAAGTTTGCTGTTTAGAACTTGCAAATCAAACTAAAAGTGATACAAGCTTGTGCTGATCCACCAAAGCTCATCTTGGGGTACCTGGGGTCATATCCCCGACACTTCCCTTATAATTTGTATTTATGCCTAGCACCTTTTGCCCTTTGCTACTTATTTCTTCTCAGAATCTCAGTCATAATCCAAGTTTGACACTGAGGTAATGCCTCTGCCTTGAGCACAGAGACTTGTACGTCGTCACTGAAGGCACTCTTATCAGAAGCAGCATGAGACATTTTGCCTGGCTATGCGGCAGGCAAGTGCTTAGGCATCCAGCCTTTGTCCATGGTAGGCAGTGTGTATATTTGCACCATAGACCATAGTAAATTTGAACTGTGAAGTTTGTACCTGAACTAAGCCACTTCTGTTCTCGATCCCCTTGAGCTGCCGAAATGGCGTCCCTCTCGCGAACTCGGTCGACACACCGTGCAGTCAGTCGTTCGTTAAGTCTCGCTCCGTCTCTTCGTGCACTCTTGAGATCTTCCCAAACTTCGCCCGGCCTTCTTGATCCTCCGGCATCAAGATCCCCGCTCAACCCTCAATCACCCGCCGTCGACAGTCGGTCAGCATCTCCACCCTGCACAAACAAGACAAGCTAAAACAAGAACGCGACGCACCACCGAAACCCTCGGCAGCCAAACCTCCATTTCACATCGAAACCCTCGATGCACTCAAATCACTCTCAACCACTCAACCGCTCAAACGCTCATCCTTGTCAATCACTCATCATTCAGACCAAATCATCCTTGGTTTCACAATCTCCCCCTTGATGAGTGCATTGACAACCCCAAAGCAAAGACGTGATGAGGATTACGCGCACAAATGACCATAAAAACTCATAAAAGAGCAAAACATGTCACCTGGTAATATACAAGGCAAAGCAAAAGCGCAAAAGCATCTTGATGCAACATGCAAAGCAAAACATTTCAACATGAAAGCCAACTTCCCCTTAACCAAGCAATCCAAAAGCCAAAGCATCATGTAGATCATTTCTCCTCTTTTGACAATGCAGGCATCAAGGAGATAAAAAGATGCAAAGAGGGGAACGAGGGTAAAGCAAAGATGTGAGCTTCTGAAACATGAGCATCTGCAATTACAAGTACAAACAAGCATTCACCTTAAATATTGTCTCAAAGTACTAAAAGACATCCTCATATGTATACCATCTAAACAAAAGGCATGAGTAAGCATTTTCAGACTTTAGCAAATAAAAGCATCACCACTCAGACTAGTATACTAGACATGTCAAGGCATGAGATGCAAAAGCTAAATAAGCACACACTCAATAAGCCTATCCCACTTCAAGGTGCTTCAGCAAACATGATATGCAATGAATTTCAAATTTCTCATTTTTGTGCCAGGGGTTATTTGCATGTCAACCTTATGCTAATCGACCATGCTAAGCCTAGGTTGAAGCCATAAGAAGCTTAAAGTAATGGTCTCGGCAAACACTACACCGTCCTGATTCTTACCAAAGTGCTATGGTAAACCGTCCAAAACAAAATAGTGCGACAAAGCAAACCCACCTGGATCTTTTTCAAATTTCAGCACACAAAAGTATGACCATCTTTATTTTCATTTTCATTCAATTTTCATTCAATTTTGATGAAATCAAGTTGCGCATTAGCATCCAAGTAAAAAGGACCTAGCTATCAGGTGTGTAAAAAATAGCAAAAGCACTCAACCCATTCAAACTAGTTTCTAGACTAAGCAGTGACCATTTTCAAATTTTCACAGATAAAAGCCATGCTCATGACAATTATCAAATGATGACATGCCAAGTAGTCAACAGTATTAAAGACAATAGATCAAAGGCATAACAAAACATGTACTAGTAAAAGAATTTTGGGGAGATTATTCTTCTTCCTAAGGTTCATGATGCTTGTATTATTTCTCAATTTAGGCCTATTTGTCTTTTGAATGTGGGCTTCAAAATTATTACTAGGGTGCTTGCTGTTAGATTGAGTTTGGTGGTGGATCGTTACATTGATATTAGTCAAACTGCTTTTATTCCCGGTAGAAACATTCTGGAGGGGGTTGTGAGCTTGCATGAGATTCTTCATGAGGTCAAGGTGAAGAAGCAAAAGGGGATGGTCTTGAAATTAGATTTTGAGAAAGCTTACGATAGGGTTCAATGGGGTTTCCTTTTGGAAGTTCTTCATAGGAAAGGCTTCCATGATAAATGGGTGGAGTGGATTAGTAGGGTGGTGTCGGGGGGTAGAGTTGCTATTAATGTTAATGGGGAGGTTGGGGGTTTTTTTAGAACGTTTAAGGGTGTGAGGCAAGGTGATCCTCTGTCCCCCATCCTTTTCAATTTGGTGGTAGATGCTTTTGCTGAAATCTTGTCCAAAGCCAAAGATTCGGGTCATCTTACTGGGTTGGTTTCTCAGCTGATTCCAAGGGGTGTGACCCATTTGCAATATGCTGATGATACAGTGTTGCTTTGTGAGTGGAACAAGCAAAATTTCATTACGATTAAGTTTTGCTTTACTGCTTTGAAATTTTATCTGGCATGAAGGTGAATTACCATAAAAGTGAAATTTTTGCTTTGGGGGTTGAGGAGGAGGAGGCTCAGGAGGTAGCTGATTGGTTTAATTGTAAACTTGGGTCTTTGCCGATGACGTATTTGGGTTTGCCTGTTCATCATTCAAAACCTAAGGTTTCTGATTTTGGTAATATTATTCAAAAGGTTGAAAAAAAGCTGGCCTCTTGGAAGTGTGGGCATTTATCTTTTGGGGGGAGAATGGTGTTAATTAATTCTTGTCTGTCGAGCATTCCTTTATATTGCATGAGTGTTTTCAGGCTTCCTGATTCTGTGCATATGCAGCTTGATAGGATTAGAAGTAAATTTTTCTGGGGTGGGACCCAAAATGATAAGAAGTTTCATATGGCTAATTGGAAGAGTTTGTGTAGACCTAAAAATGATGGAGGAATGGGTTTTTTAGATACTAGGGCGATGAACTGTGCCTTGTTGGGTAAATGGGTTTTTAACATTTTAAGTGGTAAGCAGGGGCTTTGTTATGATCTTTTGAGGAGGAAGTATAAGTTGAGAGAGCATGCTTTGGGTATGAATTATGCTAAAGGCTCTTGTTTTTGGAACAACATTCAGACCGTTAAGTCTTTGGTTATGGGTAACTGTAAGTTTGAGGTGGGGAGGGGTGATAGTATCAGGTTCTGGGAAGACGCTTGGCTGGATGATTTGCCGTTGAAAATCAAGTGTTTTGGGCTATATAAAGTCTGCAGTGTCCAGGGGGTTTCGGTTGGTTCGGTTAAGCAGGATGGTTGGTTCTGCCTGTTTAGACGTTCTTTGAATAGCTTTGAGAGTTTGCAGTGGGAGGATGTGGTGGGAAAATGCTTGGGGGTGTCTATGAATGCAGAGGGTGATAAAGTAGTTGGATGTTAAACAGAAATGGGTTCTCGTCTAAATCCCTCTACCACTGGTTGGTGTTTGGAGGGATAGTGGATGATAGATGTAAGCTGGTTTGGAGAGTGGCTGCTCCGCTCAAGGTCAAGATTTTCTTGTGGTTGGTTATGCATGGTAAAATTCAAGCAGGGGAACAATTGAAGAATAGAGGTTGGAGGGGGGATCCTTATTGTAAATGGTGTGGTGAAATGGAATCGGTAAATCATCTGCTGTTTCAGTGTTCGCTTTCTCGCCTTCTATGGTGCTTTGTTCGGGATGCTATGGGTTGGCAGAGGAGCCTGACTGATTATCATCAGATTGGGGGGGTTCAGCTCGGATTTATGAGCGGGAAAAAAAGACTTGTGTCCTTGGGTTTGGTGGCAGCAGGGACGTGGACGATTTGGATTACTCGTAACGACTTTGTGTTTAATAACAAAATTCTTTTAATGTACATGTGATTTTATATAGACTAACGAATTTTGTGGCTCAGTGGATGAATCTGGTGAAGGGGAGTCGAAGGAAGGCCATGATGGAAGGCTTCGCATTGCTCCGTGCTCGAACCGATCAACTGGCAAGGGCAAGAAGCGGGTGAAAACGCAGTGAGGGTTGGCGCTGGTCGGGTCGTTCGGGTGGATAAACTGAAGAGTGTTGAATGATTAGCAGTCGGTTCGATTTATGCTGCTGGTTTTGTGATGTGATGTTGCTGGTTATGTGCTGGTAGTTGTTTTGGGTGTTTGTTGCGGTAAACGTGTGCTGGTGTGAGGTTGGATTGAGACTTGTTCTGAATGTTGGGGGAGGTCTAGATGTTGGGTTTTTTAGATATATGCCATTACAATTATCGTGCTTTGGAACTTTGCCACTACAATTCGTCTATTTAGATATATGCCATTCCGGAATTGCAGCTCTCACAAAATCTAATGGCATATTTCAGATTTCTCTAAAATTGTAATGGCATATTTCGGAAATTTTCTAAATTTAGAATGGTATAGTTCGGAGTTCTCTGAATTTGTAATGGCATGAATCTAAATACGTGAATTGTAATGGCATTTCTTCAAAGTCGCAAAATTGTAATGGCATGGATCCAAATTTCCCCTAGATGTTTGGGGCTTTGGGGGTAGTTATGACTTCATGTTCAATACTTTCGGATCTGTGTGTTTCGGTATCTTGCTTTCTAATAAAGCAGGGCGCATCCATGGGGGTGTGTCTATTCTCAAAAAAAAAAAATTAATCATATAACAGAAGCTCATGCAATGCTACATAGCTCCCCCTCAAAACATGATAGTATCTCTCGGATGCTCAGTGAGAGGGTGAGATAAAAATTGTTTTGGAATCCAGCATCGCAAAACTCGAGATCCAGGCAAAGTAGTAGACTGACCATTCACTGGAGATAAGCCATGATAAAAAGTGCGTGGTCTAGCAATAAAGTGCGAACCTGAAAATCGATGAGGTCTCCCAACCCGTCGAGCATCAAAGCCTCTTACACATGATCTACCACCATATGAAGCATGGTGTACACCACGAGGGGCAAAATCACTCTCAAAACCATGTGGGGCCTCAATACCAGGATAAGAGTGAAACGCAGACTCATGCATACCTAAAGATGGGTAGTGCATATCCTGAAAACTCATAGCAAAAGACTGTCGCTCATCCCTGATACGACGAAAGCAAAACCCAACCAAATGACCCACCCGATGACAATAAGAACAGTGATACACTTTCTTGGGTGTGTGGGATATCACTTTCTTGGGTGTGTGGGTATGGGTCTCAGGCGCAAATCTCACAGTTTTCTTGGGTTTTGGCTGAGGAGGTTCATCTGAAGCACGAAGAGCTTTCTTTGTCGGTTGGGTAGGATTCTTGGCTTTTTTATCGGTGTCTAACTGAGCTCTCTCTTTCTCAAGGGTAGTGGGAGGAGTGAACATAGTTTCGCTCAAAGTGTTTGGAGTGGTTCTCTCATAACCTAACCTGAGAGCTAACCCTGCCCTGTCAACACACATTTTGGTTTTAGCCAAAAGCAGGTCCATCCTACCCTTTCCTTCAGTGCATTTTTCCATAACGGAGAGAAGGTAGTCATTCTCACATTTTAATTTTTCTGCTTGCTCTCTAGCAAAGCTGAGTTGGTCCTTAAGGGTGATGCAGGTGGGACACGCCGGCTGCACACCCTTAGAACACTCAGCACTCTCCAATCTAGCCTTAAGTTCATCAACATGCCTATCTCTCAAATTGATGCTCTCAACAAGCAAAGGACAGTTCAAGCATTCGTTAATGACCGTAGGACTAGACTCCACCAACAAAAGCTGCTTTTCAGTTAATTCAAGTTTTTCAACAGTTTGAGCATGTATAAAACGTACCTAAGCAAGCTCATCCATAACAGTAAGACATGACTCACAATCGGCAACATCAGACTTAGATTTCAAGATAGCAAGTTCAGTGGAGATAGCTTCAAGTCTGAGTTTTAGTTCTTTACGTTCTTTAGCAGTAAGTTTAAGCAATCTATCCTGAGAATAAACAACATCATGCAATTCATCATTCTGAACAAGAAGCTGATCATGTATAGATATACCTCAGAAGTGTCGAGCTCGTCGCTACTGTCGTTGCCGTCGACCGCGAAGCAAAGGTCGGTGAGGTCCACTGTCTTCTTCTCCTTCTTCTCCTTCTTCTCTTTCTTGGGAGGCTCCTCTTCCTCCGAGCTTGGCTCCTCGCTTGACGTGTTGTCGATGTAGCTGAGGGCGGCCACAAAAGCTCTGGCTACTCTCTTAGCCAATTTTCCTCGTTTTCCTCTGAAATAGGGTTTCTTGTTCCATTTTTGGTGCTTATGCTCATTTTCATTTTTCATTTTCAGTTTAGGGCAATTTGCTTTAATGTGAGACGTATCTCCACATTCAAAACACCCCTGTGACCCTCCTCTCTTTTGGTCTCGTCTATCATTGTAAAAGCGAGTGAACTTTTTGACAATGAGAGCTAGCTCCTCATCATCTAGAGCATCCACTTGTTCTTTTGTGATAGAGACAAGGGAGGACAAGTCAAAAGCACCAAAGAAAACACAAGCTCAAGACACGCTAGATAAATTACCTCCAGATGAGGTATCACTGCTAGGACTGGAAATCAAAGCAATCGAAGGCAACAAACTTTTCCAGCTCCTAGTCGAGACGCCTTGACTATCTCGGTGAACTTAAGCTTACTAAAGAGTTTTTTGCAAGTCAACGTGTCAAAGCTTGCCGACTCTTCAATACTGGAGATCTTCACCTCCCATATGCTACGATCAAGAGCATAGAGAAGTTTGATCGGCCTATCGTGGTCAGAGTAAGCCAAAATCCCAGTGGCGCGCAAATTACTGACAATTCCATCAAAACACGCAAACATGTCATCTACCGATTTGTCAAGGCCTTGCACAAACATTTGGTACTCTTGATTATATGTGCTTTGCCTCCTAGCCTTAATCTGGGTAGTGCCCTCATGAAAAGTTTTCAAAGTGGTCCAAATTTCACGCACAATTCGTAGGTACTGGACCCTGTCAAACTCTTTGCGACTCAGACTAATGAAAAGAATGTTTCTAGCCTTGCTATTACATTCATATTGTGCCTTCTGTCTCTGAGGTACGAGTGTCAGGAATCACATACTGGGATGCAACAATGTCCAAATCGCACTTCCTTGGCTAAGCAAATAAGCCTCCATGCGCACCTTCCAATAAGCATAATCTCGACCATCAAACATCGGAATCTTTGAGTTCCTTTCCATGTCGCCAAAACAAGGATCACAAACCGGTTAAGGTCAACTGGTGATCTAACCGGCTCTGATACCAATTGTTGGATCGGAATGGCGACTAGAGGGGGGTGAATAGGCACCTTAACAATTTCTCGTGAATATGATGGCCTGTTCAAAAACACCCCAATGCACCTCTACAAAATCCAAAGTACAAGTCTGAGTCAATCAGAGCAAATCAAATCAAAAATGTGTATCAAAAACTCAGTTCAGACTAAATCGGAATTTCAAGTGCTGAACTAGCTCAATCGGACTTTGAAGTATCGACTGCCTAAGAGCTTCGGAGTTTGAAACTTCAACTTGGTCAGTTGGTCGCTGATGTGCCGACAAAATCCAGAGTATTCTGAAAACAACTTTCAGCAAAATCATAACAGGATACAATTCAAATTTTGATTTCAGATTGCAATATTCAGAATTTAATTTCAATGCTTTTGATAAACTCTGGACGATGAATAGTGCCACAAATTCAGTTTTGATTCAGATATAAAAGTTCAAATTCAGAACATGTCTCAAATTACAAACTCAAAACTGAACTTTCAAACCAATCAGATTACGGATTCATTTTGTGGACTTTGGAACTGAACTCAGCAATATGATCTTAGAACAGCACACATACACTTTTAAATGAACAGAAAAGCTCAGAACTACTTATGAAGATCTATACCACTTTGTAAACTTTGATTGACACAAAACAGCAACTATATACTCTTCTATTAGAACACAACAGAACTATTTCAGAGTTGTGAACTGATTTTGTAGTTTTCAGAATATAATTTCAAAGCATGTACTCAAAAACAGTTCAAGAAATTGATTCAAAACCAGTAGCTCCTTTTGAATTCAAATGATGAAGCTGTTGGGCTTTTGCCCGTGGCGTTAAATGGGCCAAGGCCCAGGTGGGTGGAGGAACAAAAGCAGCAGCCGTAGCTGCTGCTGCCCTAGCGATTGAGCGGCTGCTCCCGAGCAGCACGCTCTCGCGATGGTGGCGGTGGCTGCGTGCTGCGCTCGCACGACGTGGAGGCGTGGGCGCGGAAGCCGGAGATCCCCGGATCTCTCGTGCAGGCCGGTGCTACTCCACGTACAGGTTCCCTCTCCTATTTGAGTACGGTTTCCTCCTCTCTTGAATATACACAAGAAGCACAACTCCCTGGAAAAATCCCCTCTTCTCTGATCTGATTTTTGGGGTGATTTTGAGACTGGTAATTGCTGATTCGTTGGCTTGCCGGCTCACTGGAGTTGCTGATTCGCTTGTGGTGGTTGTGTTGTCTGGATCGGCTTTGGTCCCTTTGGCCAAGGGCTGGACACCGTGGTCCTGTTGCTGCGCTCTCTTCACCTCGGGCCTTCTGGTGACTTTCACGGGAAGGTGACGGCTTTGTATCTCCGAAACACTCGCTGTTGATTGCGTCCGTGCAGCGGCGATATTGTTTTCTGGGACAGCGACTTCGTCGTGCCTAGCCATTCTTCATTCCGGCTTGAATCCGGAACTCAGTGAGTTGATATCTATTCTTGTGTGTGCTAACTCATTGGCTTGCTGGAACAAATGCTCTGTGAGGATTACATATTAAATGAGGCTATATGATCAAATTGTGATATATTCTGGTATAGTTCCGTATCCTATATAGAACTGGTTGCACTGCCCTCTTTGTATTGATCTAGATATTTAGCACTGTGATATATTTATTGCTAGGCTGGTTAATTCAGTTCATATAAATTACAACTTACTGTTGTCCCCTTTTGATGATCTGATCAAGTGCTGAATTAAATAGAACTATTAGTGGTTGCCTGCGAATTTTATCACTTGTCATCTAGTTCTGTTGATCAAGGGCAGTGCTGATCAGTACATTAGTTCTATACTGTTGATCATATATAGCCTGTGACCTTGGTTTAATTGTCGTTGGAAGGCTGTTCTCAGCAACCCGACACTGATTAATTAATCTGAGAGCAATCCCTGTTATAAACTGAGCTATGTTGCTGTTTATACATTCCCTGATAGTACTATATGTCATGGTGGAATATGCAATAAACATGGTTTATTTTCGTTCTGAAAATACATGCTTAATGGTATTGTTCATTGTCATATTTCATGATATGAGTACTGTAGTGTGGCTGTTTATAGCTGGAAATAATTTCAATATATCATTGCTTATACCGCAATTATTACAACAGTCCAGAAAACAATATTCTATGGCCTCCGGTAGTAGTGACGTGGTGAAGCCTGAGGTTTTTGATGGCACCAGCTTTAAACGCTGGCAGGCACGCGCTAGACTTTGGCTGCTGGACCTTAAGGTTTTTTGGGTGATTTCGGATCCTCCTCAGCTCCCACTAGAGGAAGACACGCATAAGCGCTGGGAGGATGCGAATCATGCAGCCCTAGCTCGTTTGTTGGCTGTCTTAAACAATAGGTTGTTTGACGTCTACTCTAACTACACTACGGCAAAGGAGTTGTGGGATGACCTCGAGCTAAAGTTCGCAGAAGGGGACAATGGGAACGAGAGCTTTATCACTGAGAATTACCTGAACTATAAGATGACAGAGAGTAGGCCCATTATGGAACAGGTCCATGAGCTTCAGCTTCATGTGAGGGATCTGCACCAGTATGGATGCACACTCCCTGAGACGTTTCAGGTTAATGTGATGCTGGCCAAGTTACCGCCTTCATGGCGTGACTTTGTGACCACTCGTCGACATATGAAGGAGCGCCTCACTACTAGCGAGTTGCAGGCAGCTATAAATGTCGAGGAGAAGGCGCGTGGCAGCGGAAAGGGTTCCTCTTCCCAGGTTCAGGCTCATCATGTGGATGTGAAGAACTCCAACTCCAATGCTGGTGGAAAGAAGAACAAGAACCCTAGCAACCCAACTAGCGTCAAGGCAAAGCAAATGAAGAGGAAGAAGAAGGAGGAGCTGGTCTGCTATGTTTGTGGAGTTCCTGGGCACACTGCTCGCAGGTGCCGTGATCGCAAGGGCAAGGGACCAGCCCCGAATCAGCAGAGCGGTCGCAAGGCTGAGGCGCACGTTGCAGTGGCTCCTTCCGGCTCCACTGACGGGTATGCACCTAGAGCCTTTATGGCTGATTCATCATTAGATTGGTGGATTGATACAGGTGCAACGCGCCACATCTGTGCTGATCGATCCTCATTCTCTTCTTTTCAGGGTCAAAATTGTGGATCCGTCTTGATGGGCAATGGAGCTGCAGCACAAATACGAGGTGTTGGCCAGGTCTGCCTGAAGCTCACTTCGGGCAAGACACTGATTCTTCGTGACGTGCTGTTCGTGCCCACCATGAGAAGAAATTTGCTTAGTGGTTCTGCACTTTGTAGGCAGGGCGTCAAGTTAGTTTTTGAGTCCAATAAGGTCGTGTTGACCAAATTTGGTAATTTCGTAGGCAAGGGTTATGAGAGTGGTGGCATGTTCTGCCTCTCTGTCTTGAGTCATAATAACATTTCCATCTATAACGTAGTTTGTAATAAAGTTAATGATTTATGGCATTCTCGTTTATGTCATGTCAACTTTGAGGCTATTGTGCGGCTAAGCAAAATGAATTTAATTCCAGATTACAGCTACGATAAAAACTCAAAGTGTGAAGTGTGTGTGCAAGCCAAGCAGCCCCGAAAACCATTTCATTCGGTTGAAGGGCGAAGCACTTCTCCACTTGAGCTTGTGCATTCAGATCTTTGTGAAATGAATGGAATATTTTCAAAAGGTGGCAAACGTTACTTTCTAACTCTCATAGATGACTGTACTAGATATTCATATGTCTATTTACTTAAGACCAAAGATGAAGCACTAGAATATTTTAAAATTTATAAGGCTGAAGTGGAAAACCAACTAGAAAAGACTATTAAACGGTTGAGGTCAGATCGTGGAGGTGAATATATCTCCAGGGAATTCTCTCTTTATTGTGAAGAATGTGGTATTATTCATGAGACCACACCTCCTTATTCTCCACAATCTAATGGAGTGGCCGAACGAAAGAACCGGACTTTATGTGACTTAGTTAATTCTTTGTTGCAAAGTTCAGGTATGTCGGTCCAATGGTGGGGAGAGGCGATTCTCACAGTAAACTATGTCCTTAACAGGGTGGCACCCCGCAATCGCGAGGTGACGCCTTATGAAGGATGGAAGGGGAGAAAACCAAACCTGTCTCATCTTCGTACTTGGGGCTGCTTTGCAAAGGTTAATTTGCCCGTACCGAAGAAGAGAAAATTAGGTCCTAAAACCGTGGACTGTGTCTTTCTAGGATATGCTGCTAATAGCACAGCCTATAGGTTTCTAGTGATTAAATCCGAGACAAATGAGGTTGCAATTAATACCGTCATGGAGTCTCGTGATGTAACTTTCTTTGAGTCTATTTTTCCTATGAGAGCAAATGAAATAATCTCACCAGAGTGCTCTCATGAGCACCACTCTATTCCTCCTGAAGTGGCTGAGCCCGCTCCTGAATTGGAGTTGAGGAGGAGTAAGAGACAGAGGACTGAAAAGTCATTTGGTGATGATTTTGCCATCTATCTAGTGGATGATGAACCACGAACCCTTTCAGAGGCATATGCATCTCCTGATGCAGAGTACTGGAAGGAAGCAGTCCGTAGTGAGATGAACTCCATCGTCGCTAATGGAACTTGGGAGATCACTGATCTTCCGAGTGGGTGCAAGCCAGTGGGTTGCAAATGGATTTTTAAAAGAAAGATGAGACCTGATGGTACTATAGAAAAGTACAAGGCCCGCTTAGTGGCTAAAGGTTTCACTCAAAAGGAGGGAGAAGATTATTTCGACACTTACTCTCCTGTGGCGAGATTACCCACCATACGAGTGCTTCTTGCACTAGCTGCTTCGTTAAAACTCCATGTCCACCAAATGGATGTAAAGACTGCTTTTCTAAATGGAAAGCTAGATGAGGAGATTTATATGGAGCAGCCTGATGGTTTTGTAGTAAAAGGCCAGGAGAATAAAGTTTGTCGTTTGATTAAGTCCTTGTATGGTCTCAAGCAAGCCCCCAAACAATGGCATGAAACATTTGATAATACATTGACATCGGCTGGGTTTTGTGTAAATGAAGCAGACCGATGTGTGTATTACAGATTTAAAGCAGGCAGAGGTGTCATTCTATGTTTATATGTAGATGACATATTGTTGCTTGGGACTGATTTAGATGTCATTATGGAGGCGAAAAATTTTCTCTCCTCTAATTTTGACATGAAGGACTTAGGAGAAGCTGATGTTATTCTTAACATTAAGCTGATTAAAAATCAGAATGGAATAACTCTCTCTCAGACCCATTACGTGGAAAAGATCCTAACCCGCTTTGGGCACATGGACTCTAAATCTGTTTCCACACCTTATGATCCAAATATGAGGCTTTGCAAGCACACTGGTGAAGGAGTTAATCAACTCCTGTACTCACAAATAATTGGATCCTTGATGTATCTTTGTAGTGCTACGAGACCTGACATCTCATATGCGGTATGCAGATTGAGTCGTTATACGGCCAATCCCGGAGATGATCATTGGGTAGCATTGCATAGAGTTCTCAGGTATTTAAAAGGTACCATGAGACTTGGAATCCATTATTCTGGTCATCCCGTAGTCTTAGAAGGATTCAGTGATTCTAACTGGATTAGTGACTCGGATGAGATGAAGGCTACAAGTGGATATGTATTCACTTTAGCAGGTGGGGCTGTTTCTTGGAAATCTGCCAAGCAAACAATTATTACACGCTCTACCATGGAGGCTGAACTAGTAGCTCTAGATTCAGCAACAGTAGAGGCGGAATGGCTCAAAGAGCTTCTTTCTGACCTACCAGTGCTGGAGAAGCCGATTCCAGCAGTCTTAGTATACTGTGATAACCAAACTGTTATAGTTAAGGTTAAGAGTAGAAAAGACAATATGAAGTCCTCGAGGCATATTAAGAGAAGGCTTAAGTCTACTCGGCATGCGAGAGAGACGGGTGTAATTGTTGTAGAATACACTCAGTCTGGTAGCAACCTTGCTGATCCTTTTACAAAGGGTTTGTCTAGGTCTACTATCGATGCAGCATCCAAAGGTATGGGACTTATACCCTGCTAGAAGTAACCAACAGTGGAAACCCATCTTGAAAGAGTGGAGATCCCACGAATCAAGCTCTGGGACAACGTAGCTGTGTGGTACTGTCAAGCACACTTCAATATTGGTCCCGTTCGCTGCTGTGCTAACTACTGTATGGAAGGTTGAGGTAACACCTCTTAATGAGTTTTGAGCCTTGCATAAGGCTAGGGAATTGTCCTACAGAATTCCCTTGAAAAACAAACCTATGTGAGCTGATTGTGAGGTCGCAATCTGTGAGAGTTCAAGGGTATACTCTCTAATGAGCTCATGAAAAGATACAAGGACATGACCGTAACGTCCTGCCCCGCTAGAGGTGAAGTTCTGTAGCCTAGTACTGTGTGCTGCTGGTTTGAATACTCTCACATCAAGGCTGTGGATCAAGACTTAGTTCTCCATGGTCTGTGTAGAGTTGGATTTCTTTTAGCTAAACATTGGTTCAAATCTTAATGGTACCAATATTGAATAACAGTATATAAAACAAGATTACACGGTTTCAATACCTTTGTTGATCACGAGTCAAAAGGGTGGGGATTGTTGGGCTTTTGCCCGTGCGTTAAATGGGCCAAGGCCCAGGTGGGTGGAGGAACAAAAGCAGCAGCCGTAGCTGCTGCTGCCCTAGCGATTGAGCGGCTGCTCCCGAGCAGCACGCTCTCGCGATGGTGGCGGTGGCTGCGTGCTGCGCTCGCACGACGTGGAGGCGTGGGCGCGGAAGCCGGAGATCCCCGGATCTCTCGTGCAGGCCGGTGCTACTCCACGTACAGTTCCCTCTCCTATTTGAGTACGGTTTCCTCCTCTCTTGAATATACACAAGAAGCACAACTCCCTGGAAAAATCCCCTCTTCTCTGATCTGATTTTTGGGGTGATTTTGAGACTGGTAATTGCTGATTCGTTGGCTTGCCGGCTCACTGGAGTTGCTGATTCGCTTGTGGTGGTTGTGTTGTCTGGATCGGCTTTGGTCCCTTTGGCCAAGGGCTGGACACCGTGGTCCTGTTGCTGCGCTCTCTTCACCTCGGGCCTTCTGGTGACTTTCACGGGAAGGTGACGGCTTTGTATCTCCGAAACACTCGCTGTTGATTGCGTCCGTGCAGCGGCGATATTGTTTTCTGGGACAGCGACTTCGTCGTGCCTAGCCATTCTTCATTCCGGCTTGAATCCGGAACTCAGTGAGTTGATATCTATTCTTGTGTGTGCTAACTCATTGGCTTGCTGGAACAAATGCTCTGTGAGGATTACATATTAAATGAGGCTATATGATCAAATTGTGATATATTCTGGTATAGTTCCGTATCCTATATAGAACTGGTTGCACTGCCCTCTTTGTATTGATCTAGATATTTAGCACTGTGATATATTTATTGCTAGGCTGGTTAATTCAGTTCATATAAATTACAACTTACTGTTGTCCCCTTTTGATGATCTGATCAAGTGCTGAATTAAATAGAACTATTAGTGGTTGCCTGCGAATTTTATCACTTGTCATCTAGTTCTGTTGATCAAGGGCAGTGCTGATCAGTACATTAGTTCTATACTGTTGATCATATATATAGCCTGTGACCTTGGTTTAATTGTCGTTGGAAGGCTGTTCTCAGCAACCCGACACTGATTAATTAATCTGAGAGCAATCCCTGTTATAAACTGAGCTATGTTGCTGTTTATACATTCCCTGATAGTACTATATGTCATGGTGGAATATGCAATAAACATGGTTTATTTTCGTTCTGAAAATACATGCTTAATGGTATTGTTCATTGTCATATTTCATGATATGAGTACTGTAGTGTGGCTGTTTATAGCTGGAAATAATTTCAATATATCATTGCTTATACCGCAATTATTACAACAGAAGCAACCTACAAGCATCTAAATAATCAGAACTGATAGTACTTCTGCTTCACAACTCAGAGACTGAAACAAATTTGATTCATCAAGAAAATACTTAACCATTCTGATCACTTGTTCAAAAACATACTGTTTTCAATCCACCAAAAGATTGCAATAGCAGATTAAACGCTTTGAAAACAAAAACTGCTGACGATGAATAGTTGTGTTGACACAACACCTATAGCCAGAACGAAACTTTAGCGCCTACTGTTCACGGTCCAGAGTTCACTGCTAGGGAAAATTTCTGGTTTCAACTCAAAAGAGCTGCCCAATTTTGTTCTACCAAATTGCTAGAATGTTCTGATCAAATCTGACAAAATCAGTAATTACTATTTCAGAACTAACACTTCATCTCACAAAATATATCTCAATCATTCAGATTAAACACGTTCAACAGGAAACAGTATGATCTTCAATTTAAGAGCTGAACATATATGAATAGAACAAATTCAAAGACCTCTAGACTGAACCACTCAATTGAAACACTCAAAGCAGAACTGAAAATATGAATAAAGCTTCACAGCATGAATCTAGACTAAGGAGACAAGAAATATAATTAGAAGCATTTTCAGTTCAATGCTCTATCAACCAGACCTGATCTGTTTTTATCCACACACTCACATTCAATCACTTATATATGAACCACATCTGAATAAAAGGAGACATACTCGCTACTCCGAGCGCCAACAAGCCACATCCGCTCTCGATCCCCTCGAGCCGCCTAAATGCTTGTTCTAGCCTCCCTCTCACGAACCTGGTCGACATGCCGTCGGCTCGAGGGGATCGAGAGAGGAAGTGGCTTGCTGGCACTCGGAGTCGCGAAGCGGTGTCACGAGTCGAAGGGCTGAGAGGCTTTGTCGGTTTTTGCTGAAAACCGTCGAAACATTTATTGTTTTTGTTAATTCAATAAATTTGTGTCTAGTATTAGTTTAAATTTTTAGTTTTGTAGTGTAACCTCTTGGTATAATTTTTAGAGTGGTTCTACTCTGAAATTATATTAAAAGGAGAGTCATTTTGTAATTTTTATTTTAGGTTTTATAGAGTAATTTTCTGAATTGTTAAATCTGAAATTACTAAGGGTCTATGTGTCAATTGGGGGCTTCTAGAAGAGGAGTTGGTAGGATTTTATCCCTTCATGTTGGCTGAACCATTGGAGCACTTTTAGACAAATTTTTCCAATGAAAATAACTGAGAAAACTTGAGTTTGAAGAAGATTGGACGGTGAACATGATTCAGCACAGGAGCTACGATAATACTATTCACTGTATTTACTGGTTCCAGTGCAGGTACGTTTTGTGGTTAAATTCAGTTTTGTGCTGCGTTTCCTGGAAAATCTAGTGCAAAACTTGATCTATATGTCCAAGTAACTCTTGTTGAGTATGAATTGAATGATCCATTTTTGGAAGTTACAACTTGTTTCTGTGATGTCTTCTGAATTATTTTGCTGCTCAAAGTAGGCACCACAGTGCTGAAAAATATGTTTTGGTTTTGCTCCCCACATGTTTGATGAAATGGTTCTTCAAGTATTCATAAACATCATGGCTGATTCTTGGAGTGCTCATTGAGCAAATCATTTGTGAATGTATCTTGGTGCAAACCTTTTCAAATTTATGATTCTTATTCCACTCATTATGGGTTGCTCCCTTTTTGTGAAGAAAAAACCAGAGAAGCACATTAGCTGAAAGTTTTGATCTCTGAATTGTTGTCATGGTCTTTTGTATCTATTTGGGGAGTCAAATGTTGAATGAACAGAGGACAGTTTTTGTGTTTGAATTCAGAATCTATTGTTGTATCACTATTCACAGTCTAGATAATATTTTGAACTTTGAGTGGAGTTTTTGTTGATCTGAGTTCTTGACTAGTTTAAACACCAAACTGTTGATATTATCTTGCAAGTCTGAATTGAGAAAGATCTGATATTTGGGTTATGTGTTGTCTGTTTCGGTATATTTCTGAGTTTTGTGCTACAGTATGCTGCTAGGTCAGTTTTGATATTATCTGATTTGTTATATGAACCAAGATTTCAGTCTATGTGTAGACTGTTTTGAAGTTTGGAGATTTGAATTGAAGATTTGCTCCAGTAATGAAATCTTGCAAACTCAATTAAATCATAAACCTGAACTTTGTGTTTTTCTGCAATTGAAACAGAATTAGTTCTGTACTGTTTCCCTGTTTGAGCTAAACTGAAATTACATTTTCAGTCTGTTTTGTATTGGTTGTTTGAGCATGTCTTAGTAACATTTTCAGATGGATTATGTGTATGTCTATGGATTACTTTTAGAGATGCACTTTAAATTTTCTGCTTGAATCTATTTCTGAAGTTGCATGTTCAGTTCTGTTTTTGTAGTCTATTACTTTTGCTTGGTAATCAATTTTTGTGTATAGTTTACATGCCCATGAATAGTATGTGTGCTGGAGTAGTTCAGTTTTGTTACATGATGCTGTGCCAAACTACTTGATCATCATGAAATTCAGTATTCAGTCAAGAGAGTAAACTAAAATTTCAATACCGTGTTGTTAAGTGTTTCAATCTCTGAATTGTTCATCCTTAGAATTCATCTTGTTTTGGCTAGGTGAGTACTTGTAATTTGTGTATATGTACATGCAGATACAAATTAATGCATGTGGTTATTATGTAAAATGACCTGATCCACTTAAGTGAAAACATATCATGAATTTTCTTATGTATTTGCTTGCATTAAAAACATGTATATACTTGTATATATATACATATAAGTAGTATTTTTTTTATTTTCAGTTTTTTGTTTACCAAGTGCCAATTTCAGGCCAAACTTCGGGTACTCGACAAACCGTCCATCATACCGCCGTTATATTATTTTCATCGAGAGGTTTTGAAGGTTCGTCGAGTGCTTGTGGCACTCGACAAAACTGATATGAATAACAATAACAATAAATATTTTTAGTTTAATTATTAGTTAAAAATTATAAATAACATTTTTTTAATATGAAAGCTTTCTATTTTGGAACCGAGGTACTAAGCAATAATAGCAATAATAGGAAACTCTAGCTACAGAAGTTGTGGAGAAGATAAAAACATAATCTTACTCACATTGTGAAAAGGCAATCAGGACGCTCAAGAAATTCATATTCTCGAGAATCATTTCAAGTGTGGATTTGACACGAACGGTGACAAAAAGGTCCACATAACCTCACACCTCTTATTTAAGAGGGCATTTCGTTTTCTGTACTAAAGTTTGTGAATATTAATTTGAAAGATTAAACATGAACTAATTATAAAATAATCATAGAATCCTGAGGATTATTCGTGAGACGAATCTATTAAATCTAATTATTCTAACATTACATTGTCAAATCATGGCGTAATTAGACTAATTAAATTCGTTTCGCAAATAATCCACTGATTATGAATAAATTTTGTAAATAATTTATATTTAATATACCAAATAATATTTAAATATTCGACATGCTTATATAAAAAATCGAATTCTGGAACCTTATTTCAAGTGTTGGATTTGACATGGTAGCTTAATTATATTTTAAAAAATATGAAAGCTTTCTGGTTTTGAACTAAAGTACTAAATAGTAATAGGAAATTGTGGTTATAGGAACTGTCGAGAAGATAAGACGCCATGATCCTTTTTAGACCGTGAATACGCAACCAACGCTTGTAAAAATCGAATTCTGGAGCTTCATTTAAAGCATTGGATTCGATACTGAACGATGACGGAAAGATCCACATAATCCAATGCCTCTTTATTTTTAGCTTAATTATTAATTAAAAATTATAAAAATATTTTTTAAAAATGAAATCTTTCTATTTTAGAACTGAATTATACTGATAGACGCCATAATCAATCGTCGCTTCATAAAAATCGAATTTTGAAATATTATTTCAAGTGTTGCATTCGACCCGAACGGGTCCACCCAACCCACAGCCCGTCCCTGAATCCATCCGTCAGAACGCAACGCGGCGTCAAAATTCCGGACCCGCGTTGCCGCGGCGGACCTCTCTTTTTCTCTCTCTCTCTCTCGGGCTCCGCCTCGCCTTCTCCGCAGGCCGCCGCCGCTTCGGGATCGGGAAGCGGAGAGGGGAAGGGAAAGGCAGGCGAGTCGCCGCCCACGGCCGCAGCTTCCCTCCCTCTCTCCGCTGCCCCCTACTGCCCACTCGCCGCCGCCGCCGCACGATGAGCTCCGGCGCCGCGTCGCCCCCGCCGGCCGTCGCCGACGAGGGGCGGGGGACGGAGTTGGAAGGGAGGGTCACCTCGCACGTGGATCCTTTCCTCGTCGAGGCGCTCGACAACCCTCGCCACCGCCTCATGGGTACGTTTGCTCGGGCCACCTTATCTCCCCCTGCTAGCTGTCAGCTCTGCCCATCTCACTGCGCGCGTCTAGGGTTTCGGTTCTCCGGGGTGTGTTTTTGCGTGGATTTCTCGTCTGCAGTGTGGTTTAGGCTGAGATTTGTGCCCTCAGTTGCTAGGGTTTTGGTCCTGGTCTATTCGAGGTGTACAATTTGGGGACTGAATTCCCCTCTGGTTTGAGGTAGCTCGGAGGGGTATGGAATAGTCGATTTGCTGCAATTCATGGGAAATTGAATTGAATTCCACCAATATGTTTACCTCTTGAGCTTGCAGTACCTTACTTGTGGTTGCTATCGCTTTTTTTGGGTCATGCTGCTGTTATAGTGTTATATAGAGCTGGGACATGGGCCGGGCCGGACCGGCCCGGTCCGGGTCCTTGGGGCCTGGACCTGAAATGGGCCGGGCCTTTTCGGCCCGAAAAAATTAAGGGCCGTGTCGGGCTGGCCCGAACCTGTGTTTGTCAAGCCCAGGCATGGCCCAAAGTCCGACGGGCCTGGATGGGCCGGGCCGGCTCAAAAACGGCCCTAACTTTGTAATATTGTTAGATGGTCTCTTACCAGAGTTATGAAAATATTTATTTAATTTATCTTTGAATAATGAAAATTCTAGTTCACATAAATAATAGAACAACCCAAAAAAATAGGGGAAAATGAATTTTATTCATAATTTACACATGTACTAGTTCATTAATACTACTTTCTTTGCTCTTGAGCATATATATTTACATTTTGATTTGTCCTATATATGAATGACTCAAATTTTGATTTGTCTTACACATGATATAGAGGAAGGTATATTCAAATAGTAATTTGCAGACTTTTTTAATTTTTAATAACATGTCTCCTCCTTGTACATATGAATTATTTACCTATGGGCTTTTTTTGGGCCGGGCCGGCCCAGGCACGGCCCAATTTAAGGGCCGTACCCGGGCCGCCCATCGGGCCTAACCTCTAGGCCCAAGTCTGGCCCTTGTACGGGCCGTGCCGGCCCGGCCCATCCATGGGCCGTACCGGGCCGTGCTTTGCACGGGCCGGGCCTACGTGCTTTGGGCCGGCCCATGCAAAGCACGGCCCAAGTCCCAGCTCTAGTGTTATACACTCCTGTTAGTGAAGCAGCCATACTATTGAGGAATAATTCTTCTCAAGTTGACAATTTAACATGGTTAGTGTACCTTCAGTACATCTGGTATTGGCGAACGGATGGTTGCTACTGTACTAATCGTTGTGGTAGAGAAATGGACTCATGAAACATGGATGTATTAGTGTGTGACTGATGTTGAACTTAGATTATAATTTGATAACACATAATTGAAGTGTAGCATACTAGCATCTCGTTCTGCTGGTAACACCATTTTAAACTAGTTAGATGCCCATGCTTTGCAACGGAACCTTATTTTTAATCACAAATACTTATTTAAAACATTACATTTATTCAAAGTTTAGTAATGTTACAATGAAAAGAAGCAATAATTATTCTTATTTGAAACAAGTCATAAATAGAGATTCAATTATCACCAACAAAAACATAAAAGAGTATTTCCCATTTCCTACAATATTCACAGGACACAGAAAAATTCAGTTTTCACTTTCGACATCATAGCTTCCTATAAAACCTGGAGAGATTGCAAAGTTCTGCAACTGAAAGCTCATTTGGTCCTAAATCAGATTTTAGATCAGCATCCTCCTAAATAGCTTTGACCAAAATTTCAGCCTCCCTTCCCACTTTCTCTATTCTAAAATAATGAATTAAAGAGTGAAATGTGGAAAAATAAAAAGCAAGCATAAGTAAATAGCAAATAAAGCATGAGGAATCTAAACATAAATAACTATGGGCACTTATACTGTTCAAGAAACCATGTAAAATTTGACAGAGTCATTTGTTCCCATCTATGTGGACCACATTCTCTTCTCTACTCTTCGCTAAAGGTAGATGTCTAACTATACTTGTCAGATAATTAGTTTTTCTTGTTTTGTTCCGAAAATACAAAATGGGAATTATCCAATAAAATCTTATCTAGAAGGAGAGTTCCTATGATCCAGTCTATCAAACCTAACAAATGCAAAAAAAAAAAAATCGAATCTCTAGACAAGCAAACCTTTTTAGGAATAAAAAGGGAAGTTTTAGATACTGAATGAGAGGGTAATTGATTGAAATCATATATAAGTGCATGTACTTGCAAATATAGACCATGGATTATATCTACACATAATTACTACATTGCCGGACAAAGCCTCAAGTCAGTTGCATCTTCACCGCCAAAAAGCCTAAACCTATTGGGACAAAGATATCTAGTCGATTCGAGCTTATACAACCATATTCGCTAAGAGACCAGGGAGATGCATTTAGCCTTGAGCACAAAGCTATTCGGTCAAGAGAGGCATACTAACCTGCTGACATCCCCTTGGAGACGATCAAGACCTTGGCTGCCAAACTAATTCATTTTTGAAGTCAGCACTCGGCAGCTTTATTTCTGATGGAGGACTAATCCAAATAGGGCCTACAATGAGAATGGTCTTTTGTCAAGCTCCCTGTCAGATATTTTTGATAAGAAACGTGAGTGATTCTTTATCATTTGCACTTGCTTCATAAAAATTCTTTATTCTTTGGAGCAATGAAATGACATACTTGAGAAATACCCAATAAAACTGATGTTCTGAATTATAGCATCACATGGCATATTTATCAGCAACTACAACACCTTCTTACATGCTATACTTAATGCTTCTCTAGAATGAACAGAATTGTATAAAAGTACAAGAAAGAAAGAACACATGTGAATATGAAAGGTAGTAAAATGAAATGGTGTTCAATCCCTTCCTTTTTTTTTCCCATTAGAAGCTTTCCTCCTTTATATCATGTTTCTTTCTAGTGGCTAAAAGAATCAATGCTTTTTTTTACGAAGACAACTATGCAAACAATGCTACGCTATAATGACTTGACTTATGGGGCCTCCTGAAAATAACCATAACAGTAAAGGGAGGCAGGGAGAACGAGCCTTACCTGGATAGCGAAATGGCCCTCACCGCTGGCGGGATCTTTCATGATGTTTGCTCTTCAGATTCGAGAAGACGACGAGCGCTCCGGTAGAGGAAATCAAAACGGAATGCGTGCTTGATATATAGGGCGCGAGCATTGGCTCTCTGGCTCGAGGGAGGAGTCCAAATCAGAGAGGGCAAGAGTACACTCCAAAATTGATCTCTACAGCGGCCGGATTTCCCTTCCACTCTCCGCTTCGCCGCCAGTCCCTCTCTGTCAGTTCTTCTGCCAGCGCCCAGGCGCCAGGCCTCCATGCTCCAATTTTCCATTTCTCCAGAGATCTTTCCTCAACTCTTTAGAGTCCAAATACCCCATGCGCCACCACAACCGCTATCCTCTGATGCTTGGCGCCGGTGCCCGCTGCCTCCTTGTGCCCAACCATCCTCCTACCCGGATGGCTGAATGCCCCGCCCGACGCAGCGCTGCCGGCCACACCTCGTCGCCTTGGCCACGGGCCAACCAGATCCACTGCAAGTTTGCACTACTCATTAGTGTGATCCGGTGGCGTACGTGGTGGCGGGGTGAGGAGCTGGTGGCCTTGGTCGATCTACTCTAGGAGGAGCGGACGGATATGCCAGCAGCAGGCAGTAGGAATGGTGGTGATCTACTCCGGGACCGGATTATTGGGATCCGGCCGACGTCAGCGGGATTTAGGGCGACGAGCGGCTCACGGCGGTAACATAGGTCGTGGCGACGTGGGTGCGTGGGGAACAAACAATTTTGATAGTGAGCACGTGGTGGGGAGGCAGGGGAAGCGTTGCGGTGAAAGCACTACGCTCAGTCAAGGGGAAGCGGTTGTGGCGAAGACACAGGGGGAAGGAAGTTGCCGCGACGCGTTACGCTGGGGAGGGCTAGCAGATGGACGAATAACTTGATGCTTTAATATAGTAGAGACTAGCAGACTGTATTTGAGCCTGGTAAAGTTCTTGCGATGTTGATAGGGGAAACATGGATTGTCAATTATAGGCATCATAACTTCTATTGTCCTTCTCTGAACTTTTAATGTTATACCACAACAATATATTTATTTTGTTCCTTGCAAAAAAAGTATTATTTCTTGAAGAATGTCCATGCGCTTCTGCTCTTCATTCTCAGGCCTACGATGTTTCCACTTTGCACTATTCAAATGACTGTACTAAGCTAGATAAACATGAATGTATCAAGGAGTAGATCTAAAGCTTGATGCTTTTGGAGGGGGTCCCTCGCCCCCTTTATATAACGTAGGGTATGAGGTTACAAATAAGGCATCTTAATTGCGTCAGTTTCCTAGTATCTAGGGATTACATCTGAACTCTTGTTTATCCCTATTTACAAGGATATATGTATATATTTTATCTCTAATACCAAATCTATATCCGACTGCTATATTGGTGCTAAGCTTCCTTGTCAGTGTCAGACTCCTTGGGCCGCATTGGACTGCCATGCAGGTTGGGCTCACTTTCGCTCCGATCCACCAAAGCTCATCTTGGGGTACCTGGGGGTCATATCCCTGACACTTCCCTTATAATTTGTATTTATGCCTAGCACCTTTTGCCCTTTGCTACTTATTTCTTCTCAGAATCTGTCATAATCCAAGTTTGACACTGAGGTAATGCCTCTGCCTTGAGCACAGAGACTTGTACATCACTGAAGGCCATGGTTGTCATGGCGCCCCGGCGAAACCAGTTGCTAGGGGGCCGACTGGACACCTAGGCACCTAGGTGTCGCTTAGGCGACCAATCACAATCAGCAAATAGAGGTCAGCACTCAGCAAACATGTCCATAGCAGCAGTAAACATAGTGATAACTGAGTGATAAGTAATAACTGATAAGTCCATAGCATACAAGATTCAATTTCAAAGTTCATACTTCATAGTTCGTACTTCATAGCACACATGCAAAATAAACATAAGTCCATAGCAAGCAAACAAGTAAAGGTTCAAACTTCAAAGTCAAACAAGCAAAAGATAGATAAACCATGCAGCTTCAGAACCCTGCAATGAAACCAAACATTGCCCGCGCCTAATGGTTCTAATCAACATCAAACTCTATATCGTCGTGGCCACTCTCATTGGCATTCTGTGGAGCACAATCTTGAGGACTAGATGGTGGTTGGCCATAATCATCTTCAATATCAAGGTCATCGGCCACATAGTGATCTTCATCATCTTCCTCTCCTCCAGATACTTGCTCTTCTTCTTCAATAATTGAGGTAGAAGCTGGAACACTTCGACGAGTACGAGCATATGTCCTAGTTATCCTAGGTGCCCGAAGTGATTCACTTGCACCAATGGCTTCATCAACATGAGACCAAAAGAGATCATCTCCAGGATGGACTTCATCATTTCCCATCAAGTGAACCCATTCATTGTCCCATTGGAACTCTTCTAAGATCAATGGGTTGAAATTTGTTCCTTCAACCCGCATCTTTCTAAACCTTTCCGCAATCTTCATGTTGTATTGAACATAAACCAAGTCATTCCGTCTTTTGTGCTCCAAGCGATTCCTTTTCTTTGTATGGATCTACAAAGTAATTAGTAGTACTAATATAGAAATCTATGAATGAAAGACAAGTACTCAAGTAGACATGATTTGTAGTCGCTTACAAATTCAAATATGCTCCAATTGCGCTCACAACCAGAAGCTGAACAACAAAGACCAATGATGCGTCTTGCAAAAGTTTGTAGATCTTTACTTAGTCCACCAAAAGCACCCCACCAATCAACTACAATAGTTGTACAAATATGTTAGGACTAGAACATTTCAATTCACAGTTTCACACATTGAAACACAGAATATAGTAAGAAACTAAGAATAGTATAGGATTGTAGGTCTTATGAGGATTTTTGGTTTTTTGTTGCTTCACTGCCAATGGCTTTGCAAAGATCCCCCTTGTGTTCTCATAGTCATCTGCTTGATTACTTATTTGTACAAGCAAACATCATCATCAAACATCAGAGTCTCAAGGACATCATTGAAGGCAACTCGGAGTCTAGAAGCCTCATTGTCATCTTCTTTGGAGATGCCAAAAAATTTATTTGGATTCAAAAATAGTGCAGCCCCACAAAGTTTTTGCTCCATTTGATTCACCCACCTTCTATCTATGATGTTCAGTACCTTCTTTAGAACCCTAGGCTTGCTTTCAAGAGCGGTGCTTATCTTTTTTTCTTGCTAGATACATAGCTGCAGCAATCTTTGGCATGGCAGGCTTCTCATCCCCATCAGCAATCCTCAAAGCAATAAGCAAAGGCTGGGATGCTCTAATGCAATCCATTACGGTGTTCCAGAACTGAGTGGAAATCACAATATCAGTAGCTTTCTTCCCAGCCTTCGTGAAAGCCAATTTGGACCTAGTCCAATCATCACTAAGAAAGAGTTTCCTCAAAGCATCCTTATGCTTCAATAAACTTTGCAAAGTGAGAAAAGCAGTGGCAAACCGAGTGGCTGCGGGTTTAACCAAATCTCTTCCTCCTGTATGCTCTCTCATTGCATCGAGAAGTCTCCCATGCCTATAGATGAAGGTAGTCAATCGCTTGGCATTGTTGATGCCCTTCTTGAAGTCCTTTATGTTTGCAATGTCCTCTAACATAAGGTCTAAACAATGTGCAGCACAAGGTGTCCAAAAGATTTTAGGATACTTGTTCCTAATAATTGCACCAACAAGCTTGAAGTTGGCCCCATTGTCAGTGACTATTTGAACTACATTATCCACACCCACATCAAGAATCCTCTTCTCAAGCATATCTGCCAGGACTTGTCCAGTTGCCACTTGGGAGGATCCATCTACAGACTCTAAGAAGAAGGTCCCTTCAGGACAATTGACAAGGAAATTTATCAAGTGTCTCCTCTTATCAGTCCATCCATCAGACATGATTGTGCAACCATATTTTTTCCATGCAACCTCTAGCCCCTCTCTTATCGCTAAAACCTCTTTTTGCCTTGGCAAGTAATGGCACCCTTAGCTCATGGTAACTAGGAGGCTTGTACCCATGGCCATATTGTCCAATGGACTCCATAATCTCATAGCTCCTTGAATTAGCAGCATTGAATGGTATGCCACATTGATAAAAGAAGTTTGCAACGTGCCTATCCACCCTCTCTTTTTCTTCCTTGGTTCTATTGCATTGCTCTATGGATGTTTGGGCAGGTTGCTTCGAATGCCTTTCCTCAACCACCTCTTCTGGAGTCTTCTTTATTATTGAAGCAACTGACTTTGTCACCTTAGCCACCGGTGTGAAACTAAGAGTAGCCGCCTTCCTTTTTGCCGCTATCCCTGAACTTGGGATACTAGAAGACGCGGCAGACGCCTTTGATGATGCTTGTTGATTGACCTCAACCTCCTGAACATCATCTTCCTCATCATCATGTAAAATTATCTTGGTTGATCTTGTAGTCTTCTTCATGTACTCTTGCATCTCTCTCATTATTGCCGTGGTTGTTTTGCTACATGTTTGCACGTCACCAAAACCAGCGGCAAGGTGTTGCTTCAACCTTTGATGCCCGAATGCATTGCTTCCCACATAAAGTACATTGCACCAAATCTTTGTTTGTAAAGTCCAGCCAAAATCCATATTTCCACCCAGGATCCTTCGACTTGGCCTTTCGCTTCGGATCCTTTGATGGATCATAAGCAACCTCCACCTACAGGGCACCACTACCTTCACCTGCATCTACCATTGTGCTGCTGTGGGTTGTGCTGTGCTGCTGCTGCCTGTGAGTGCATGCTGTTGCTGCTGTGCTGCTGCAGTGCTGCTGCCTGCTGTTGCCTCTCTTCTTCTGCTGCCTGCTGCGGCGAGGGAGCAGGGGAGGGGGAGAGGATGAGAGAGGCAGAGAGGGAAGCAGAGGCGGTGGCGCAAGGGGAGGGGAAGCAGAGGTGGCGGCGCGGCGCACGGGGAGGGGAAGCAGAGGCGGCCGGCGGCGCACGGGGAGGGGCAGAGGCGGTGGCCAGCGGCACAAGGGGCAGAGGTGGCGGCGCAACTCACAAGGTGAAGGGGAAAAACCAAAAAAGTCGAATCTGGGGTTAGGGCGACGCCTTAGACACTACATCTTGGCCTAGTCGCTCGGCCAGACACGCCTGACGACCGCCTAGTCACCATGGGCGACGCCTAGAACGTCCAGGCGGGCGCCTAACTCCACCAGGCGAGGCGAATGTTCATGGCGTTCGGCGGTGACCGCCTGGACGCCTAGTCGGCGCCTAGGCGTCGCCTAGGCGATGCCGTGACAACCATGCTGAAGGCACTCTTATCAGAAGCAGCATGAGGCGTTTTGCCTGGCTATGCGGCAGGCAAGTGCTTAGGCATCCAGCCTTTGTCCATGGTAGCAGTGTGTATATTTGCACACTAGACCATAGTACAATTTGAACTGTGAAGTTGTACCTGAACTAAGCTTGTCTTTTTTGTGATTCAGTTCTTCTATACTTCGTTTTATTTGATTTTCTTTCTGGTTAGATAACTCACTGTCATCATTTCTGTTCTATTGAACTACAGTTTTGCGTATGGAAATGGATATACAAAAGTTTATGCAGAATCCTCAACTGCATGAATTTGAATTCCAGCATTTTCCAACTTCTTACCTTCGCTGTGCTGCTCATCGTGTTTGCGCACATTATGGTTTAGAGACTACAGTAGCAGATAGCTTAGTAGATGCTTCTATTAGCAGGATAGTTGCAAGGAAACACCTGAAAGCAAATTTCCAGTCATTGCTTTGTCGGAGGTTCCCAGCAAACAAGCGAGAAATGACCATGAAGCTGCTGAGAAGCTTAAGTTTGTCATTTGTCAAGGCCCAAAGCTGTCCTAAATGATGCAGGCGATGCTGGTGCCAAGAATGGTTCATTGAAACTGTTGAAGAGAGTGACAGAAGAATACAATAAGCACGGGCACGCAGTTTCCATGGTTTCCCTCCTTTATATGAGGCACAAGGTGATTGGGAGCTTTGTCCATTGAAAGAGAGGAACCAAGTGAATGGTTTGGACCGCCTCCTATTGATGAGAACAAGTTCATAGCGAACAGTCGTTCCAAGGTTGCTGTTTTTAAGTCATACGAAAAGATCGTAGTGACCCTGACTATGATCGTAACTACAAAAGGTTAGCACATATATTGGTCAAATTCTGTTGCAACTACTGGATTTTAATGATGACATATTAGGAATAACACAAACTTTTGCGATATGTTAGGAGCACCAGTGCATGACTTCAATTGTGAATCCAGTGGCTTCAATTTTGTTGTTCCGCAGTTTATGCAGTACAGTGTTGGTTTTATACAATCTCGCTAATATGTCAATGAAACCAACCTTCTGTGTTACTTGGTCAACCCGATTTATCTATGGGCTCCTCTTCTGGAACTGTTATGTCCCACAGTGGACAACCCTCGCTATGATATATCCTCATTGCTATGACAATGTTGGTCATATGATTTCTCAGGTGACTTCCACTGGGTTTTGGCCTTTCATTTCATTAAGTCACTACTTACTTGGAAACTGTGTCCAGACTATAGAGTTTATGCATCTAGTCTAACTAGATGACATTGGAGCTTGAAATATTTTTATTGTAATATTTTTAAATCTTGCAAGAGTAGTGCAATTTTGGTAGGTTACAGTTCAGTGACTAGCTGGCACTATCTTTTAGCACTACAAAAGGTTAGGAATCAGCACATGATGTCATTTCTGCTTCAGTCCTTCATCTGGCTGGCTAGTGGGCATACATGGTTTGTACCATCCAGCAGAATGAGAATTTTGTGACAGTTCTTACCCCCTTATCTTCAATGAACGTTCACAGGCTGATTTTACTGTGGTTCTTATGTCAATAGGATTTGCAATTTCCCCTGCCATCAATCTAGGCTCATTTATCATGCCAAGCCTCTTTAATTGGTTCCTTTATTTTGACCGTAAACTGTTTGGTTTCTCGTCATCTATGTTGTCATCTTATAGGCGTTAATATTACTACTTTCTGAAGTTATTAAGCAGGATGTGATTTTCCTTTAGCAGGTCCGTGTACCAGTCTTCAACCATGGCTAAGAGATCCTACTTGCTGGAATGATTCGAAGTTTGTATTGTCATATGTGGAGTCTATCTGGAGTCGAGCTTCTCCATTTGTCGAACTTTCTTGTAGCGTCAAAACATATCTGTATAAGAACTATTTCGATGAGACGTTATTGTGCACTGATTTACAAACGGTGGTACTGCCCTGCGTGCAATGTTTCTCTCACTAACTTTACACCGATTCACCTTCCTGAAGCGGCAGTGGACCGGCAACCGTTAGCTCCCTGGCTTGTGAACATTTGCCAGAGCGAGAAAATCCTTAGTCTCAATATACTGTTTCCAGATTTGCTTATTTCTTTAGAAGAAAAGAGTAATCGTTCAGGATGCTTTTAAGAGGAGATCAGGAGATGCGTCCTGTGACAAAAATCACTGCATATTTAGACATTCCGTGCCAGGTCATCCAAAACTCACATGTATAACTCGCTGTAAGCCTGTAAAGGGAAGTGTGTCGACTCTTCTTTCCTCCCTAACCTTGGGCTTTTGTTGGAGTCAGGTTGGGGCGTTGGGCCAACGCCCGCAAA
>JAAALK010000824.1:91472-178606 GCA_019279435.1 Zizania palustris | reverse complement strand
TGGAATCCCTCTTCCACCTTCCATCCCACTTCGAACTGATCCTACTAGTTCTCAAGACCCGGAAGATCCTTTCGGAGGAGATGAAGGACAATCTTGGAGATATGGCCACTCAAATGGCCAACCGTCAAGCTGAAGTAGCAAGATGGCGACAAGAAGCTGCGAACAGGCTTCGCTCCCAAGCCATCCCATCTATCCCAGAAGTGCCCGAAGACGACGAACCCGACTATCCCGAAGCCCCGGAGAATGCCTCCTTCGATAATGAATCTCCGCTGCATCCTGATTTGCAGAAAGTTCGCTTTGATCCGAAGTTTAAGACTTCGAAGCTCTGTAAGTATGCTGTAGATGAAGATCCCGGAGAGTTTGTTCGTTCTTATGCCCTAGCAATTGAAGCTAGCGAGGAGTTCGAGACACCATGGCGAAGTGCTTCCCCTTAGCTCTTCAAGGAGTGGCATTAAGGTGGTTCGGGTCTTTGAGGCCAGGATCAATTAATTCATGGGGGCAGCTGAAGAAGAAGTTTATAAGCAATTTTCAAGGCACCTTCGTGCCTCCCATGTCAACAGGAAGCCTTTTCCAGGTGAAACAGCTCCCCGGAGAGACATTGAGGCAATATTTCAAGCGCTTCGCTCATACGAAGTCGCAGATCCGGGGGTTGTCTGCATCTTCGGTAGTTGATGCAGCTCGGGAAGGCGTCACTCATCAAGGCCTTTTGGATAAGCTTCATCGGAAAAGCATCTCCTCGGTCTCTCAGTTGATGTCATACTTCGAGGAGTATGCGAGGTCGGAAGAGGGTTGGCTCCGAAGAACTGCTGCTACTTCATCCATATTGCAAGAAGTTAAAGTAGAAGTAAAAACTTCGGCAGAGCCGCAAGAACCAGTCTTCGAAGTTCAACATGATCGGAGAAAAGGGCAAAAGCACCCTCGTTCTGAAGTCATGAATATTGCACCCCCACAGAAGTTTACACAGAGAGCTCCACAGTCTTCGGGGAACAAGGCCAGCGGCTGGAGGCCGCCAGGGAAAACGGCTGGCAAGGGCCAGACCCTTTTCTGCTGCATCCATGGAGAAAATCGAAGCTATGCAACTGATACTTGCAAGGCTATACTTAACCTAAGGGGAGAGTATCTAGAAAGAACTTCGGGTCGAGGTACTACCGACCGAGTTCCAGCTGCAACGCGCCCAGAGCCGGTCCAGGCTGTGGCGCGGATAGAAAACTTTGATGCTGCAAGACACCCTCCAGTGGCCAATGTTATGCCACCTCCGAAGCATGAGGAAGGGCAAGATCGAGGGAAAAGAGTAGTCCTCCCCATCTCCGAAGGAGGTACCCTCGGAAGCATGTCAAAGAGACAGCGAAGAGACTACGTCAGAGAAGTAGGCCATATTGGGACTTCGTCGTCTGTAGCTGCAATGCCGGAGTGGTCTCATGTACCGATATCCTTTTCTGCGGAGGACGCAGCTGGCATTAAGTTCCCACATGCAGACCCACTTGTTATCACTGCAGATATTGCGGGCACTGAAGTTCGAAGGGTGTTGATTGACGGAGGTAGTTCGGCAGACATCATTTTTGTTCAAGCCTTCGATCAATTGTGCATCTCCAGAAAGCATCTTCTTCCAGCGGCTCGTCCTTTGCAAGGCTTCGCAGGACCTCCGCTTGATGCACTTGGCCAAATAGGCCTGGAAGTTACCTTCAGAGAAGGTTTGTTGGCCCGAACTGAGGAAGTAATCTTCGATGTCGTAGATGCCCCGTATGCCTACAACGTCATCTTCGGAAGAGGCATGCTAAACCAGTTCGGAGCTGTGGCACATCACAATTATTTGTGCATGAAGATGCCCACACAAGCAGGAGTCCTTACTGTCTTCGGAGATCAAGCTATCGCTCGGAGAGCGGAATATGGTCATGGTCCCCCTCTTGATCCAAGACAAGTAAACAATGTACAAGATAATGAAGAAATTTTTTCAGCCCCTTCCGAAGCTTCAAAGAAATCCTTTTCGAGACCAAGTCCTGAAGGAGAGATTGCAGCGAAGGTCATTGTTAAAGATGGTAAAGAGTATACATTTCAATTTGGTAAAGATTTAGCTCCAGAAGTTGCAACCTCCTTGGAAAAGGTGGTAGAAGAGAATTTGGATGTCTTCGCTTGGTCTGACGAAGATATCACCGGAGTCGATCGGGATATCATTGAACATAGTTTATGTTGGCGTAAAAGATTACGCTAACAGGTTTCTGTAGAAGAGAAACTAACAAACGAAGTGTTTGCGAAGCAAACTATTCTAAGCCTCCGAAAGGATAATAACTTAGAGTAGTTCGAATGTGTGTATTGAATAACTTGTATTCAGTCCGTATTACAGGGTGAAATGGGGGGTATTTATAGGCCCAAATATTAAGGAAGAGACCTATTTACACCTCTATTACAACCGACATAGTGGAAACTATTCGGTTCCCTTAATAGGGATAAAATGGTAAACGACTAATCTAATGAGAAAGAAGATAAGTCTTCCATCTTAGCTGGCAGAAAAGATCTTGAAGGGCCTTAGTTCGAAGATGTATTCCGAACCAATGCCTATCTTCGTACTTCGAACTTGGTTCCAAGTATCTTCGAAGATGATCGACTGAGAACATTCGAATCCGCTGTCTGCCTTTATGTTTCTTCGGCAATAACCCCGAAGATGAGATATTTTCCCCCAACAGTAGCCCCTCGAATACGCTTCTCCGTTTGACCTGTAACGTTAGGAGAGCAGTATACGGAAGGAAAAAATAACCAAACATAGGGGTTATTGGTTTTTATTTTATCTCCGAAATGCATGAAGATATGAACTTCGAATCAGTCTTAAGGTAATTGCTTTTCGAACTATCTTAGAACCGACTCAAGAAGTTCAAAAGTCTTTTAGACTCAGAGAAAATAGCCGTTAAGTTTCTATTTCTAACGGAAACTGTAGTAAGAGTTAATTTCGGGGAAAAGTAACGGCAAGAATACGAAACGACATGGATTAACGGTAAAAAAGCAAAGTCTGGGCTATAAATAGAAGGTCTAGAAGTTACCCAGATACCTTTTCACCGCATTCCTCGCAATCCAAAACTTTTCGAGCCCTTTGAGTTCTTGAGCCCTAGCCTCCATTTCTTCAAAGCAATCCGGCGATCGCAATGGCGAAGACTAAGGGATCAGCACCTCCGTCGGTCTTGGCTCGGCAGCAGGCGGCTGCAGCAGCAGCGGCGGCAACATCGGCGGCGGCAACATCGGCGGCGGCAGCGTCGACGGCGGCATCCATGGCGGCAGGAGGGAGAAATCCCCAAATCGCCGATGACCAAGGTCTGTGTCCGCCATCGACAAAGTATTTGGATCAATCTTTTGAGTTGGGGCTTTCTACCTGCAAGAGGGAGTCTTTGGCAATCACAGCAGGGGGAAAAATTAGTAATGGAGTTATGATCCGAAAGCCGGGCAAAGAATCGATTCCATCGCCAAGACCCGGAGAAGTAGTGGTATTCGAAGCCTTCTTCGAAGCTGGCTTGGGCCTCCCTGCAGTGGATTTCCTGGCGGAGGTACTCGATCTTTGTTTTTGCAGAGCCTCCTTCTGCAGGAGTACAACATGAAGATCCAATTCAAGGGCCTTCGACAACTTCGGAGCCGCACCCGGAGGTCGCTCAACAGGGGCCTGGAAGGGGTAAAAGACACATAGAGCCTCTCCCTACTCAAGGATCAACTTCGTCTGAGTCAACAGATGAAAGTGAATCAACTGAGGGGGGGGCCATCTTCCGAAGTTCCAAGGACCTCAGGAGAACGCTCCGGACCTTCGTCAAGCAGGGATGACCAAAAGGCTTCGGCAATGCTCCCTCTTTTGACTCCTTTTTTGGAGCAAACTAGGCTTCGGACTCTGCTCAAACCTTTAGGTCGAGTGAGTCGCAAAGTCGGGGAGACAGAGCTGGTAGCAAAATTAAGCAGGGCGAAGAGTTCGGAGCTTAACGTTGCCTTGGAACGAGCGGCCTACCAGGTACGGAGCACCTTCGAACCAATATTTTTAGCGAATTATATTGGGTTCGGAGTACATCTTCGAACCAGTAGCAAATTATACATGAATAATTTCTTACTTTAGTTTTTTCTTTTCTCAGCAAGCAGTCTTGGCCCGCGCTGCAACTTATCAAGCGAGAATGAAATTGCTCAGCTTCGGGAAGAAAATGAAGCTCTTAAACGCAACTTATCTTTCTCCGAAGCTAGAGTACTTCAAATGGATAATGTGATTTCAACGGAGCGTAGGGCCAGACAGGGCTTGGAGGCTGCTAATAAGGAGTTCGAAGCAGAAAGAATCGTGCTTTGGGCTGAAATTGAAAAGGTGTGGTTGGAGCATGCTAGTGCTGGGTCCGAACTTGTAAGGCTCGAAGAGGAAGCTAGCCAACTCCTAAACCAGAAGAATATTTTAACTACGGAGAATGCTAGGATTTCCGGAGTTTTGGCAGAAACGACTTCGAGCAAGGATGCACTGATTGAAGAAAAGCTTAAGTCGGAGAAGGTAGCTATGGAGGTCATCGAACAGATGCTAAGTGTTCTGGAGTACTTCGGTACTACTGGATCACTTCCTTCGGATGACAATGTGACTCTGCTGCGCCGGTTAAAAAGGATCCAAGGAGCAGCGAAGCAAATGAAGACGGCAGGCATTCGTTATGGAGAACTCTCCGGACAAGTGTCTGCCCTCGGACTACTTCGTTACTATGAGGATTTGGGCCGAACAATCACTCCGAGCGCAGAGGGCTCCATTATCTTCGACGACGAGCGGCTTTTGAATCCTTCCGAAGGCGTGACTGCCGCCTGGCGAGCCTTTCAAACCTCATGGAGAGCCGAAGGTCGTTCCGCGATCAAGGCTTGGATCGATGAAGGCCAACGCCAGAAGCAAGTTCGGAGCCAAGCTTCGAGCTGTCAGCCTCCTCCGAACCCGCAGGTTTAGGAATTATTTAGGATTTTTTGACTATGTAAAGCTCATGCTTGTAACATTTATCAATGAAAATCTTGTTTGTTATATTTTTAGGCTTTGCCTCTTATGGAAGACATCGAAGTGTTAGAGCTTAACGACGAACTTCGCTCATTATGGAACACCTTCGAACTTCTAAAGAGTTATAAGCGTCCTCGATTTCTTATTCCTCGGGATGACTCCGGCGTAATTGCGACCGAAGTAATCAAAGACGTATTGTCTTATATTAAAGAGGAAGAAAAAGAGGTTAACGCAAACACCTCGTCTTCTGAAGACACTATTTGGTCTGAAGACGAAGGTGAAGCTCGAAATAAAAGATCTGAAGATCTTAGAAGCTGGGAAAGAAGCCCCGAACGGCTTCGAACTTGGGCCGAGCTTCAACAAGAGCAGAAGGATTTTAGAGCTTCGAAGGGGAGGAAGAGAGTTAAACGTAAAGTTCTTAGAACTTCCGATGTTGGAACTAGTCGTTCCACCCCTAGCTCTCGGGACCGAAGAGGTCTCCGATTCCTTCTTGGTATAGATACCAATTTTTCATAGTGTAATCTGTAAACACATTTATTTCAATAATGAATGCCGATTTAAAATTGTCTCCATATTTACTAGCCCCTCTTTGGGTATAAGCAACTTCGAAATGTATTCAAAGATGGTTATGCGCAAAGAAAAAACTTCGGAGTACAATTTTTTGGGGGTTCGGAGCCCCTCTGTCATTTAAAGATCTTTTAAAATCTTATGAAATGTCTTCGACTATTTGTAGTCAGAAGAATGGTAATTTAGTACCTTTGTTTAATGAAAGAAATCAGTTAAGATAACTTTCAGGACACTTTAGTGTCTTAAAAAATTTGTCACTTTGGACTATGTTAACAGACATTCGAAGCTCATGGCTCAAATGTTGTTTTGCTTTAGCCACCTTCGGCTTATTTTTGCGATCTCTGACGAACCAATGGTTCGGAGTTTGCAATGGTCTCTTTGGACTCTTTTTACGGATGTCTACCAGCCAATGGCTTGGACTCCGTATAATTTGGCCACCTTCAGCTCTTTTTGCAGAAGTCTACCAGCCAATGGCTTGGACTTCGCAGATTTTGGCCACCTTCGGCTCTTTTTGCAGAAGTCTACCAGCCAATGGCTTGGACTTCGCAGATTTTGGCCACCTTCGGCTCTTTTTACGGAAGTCTACCAGCTGCAGCCTGGACTCCGTAGGGTTTTGGCCACCTTCGGCTCTTTTTATGGAAGTCTACCAGCCAATGGCTTGGACTCCGTAGGGTGTGGTTTTGGGCTCTTTTACGGATGCCTACAAGCCGGTGGCCTGGGCTCTGGATTATGTCAGCCCCCACGTCGGATGCTTCGAACTTTATGGGTTCGAAGTCCGAAAATACAACCCAGCTTAATGACACTTCCCTCTCGGTCGACCCTGCGGTTCCAGTGCGTCCACTTGGAAGCTGGAAGTCTATGAGGGGAAGGCAACTATCAGGGTCATATGCTTTATTAATTTAGAAGATGATTACAAGCGAATTACAAGGAGCCCTTATGTGAAGTATCGCTTTAGGTGCTCCTCATGCCAAGTATGTGCTAACTCTTCACCTTATAAATTAGCTAATTTAAATGAACCAGGGCGCCCTGAGCGGACAATTAGGTATGGACCTTCCCATTTAATGCCTAACTTCCCTGGTGCTATAATGCTTCGTAGAACAAGATGACCCGGTCTTAGTTCATTGAGCTTAACCTTCGGGTCATACCAAGCCTTCGTCTGCTGATGATACTTTGATAAATTAGCTACAGCTCGAAGTCTTGTTTCTTCTGATAAGTCTAACGAAGCTTGTCTTTCTTCTTCAATGTCCGGTTCGGTGCTGCGAAATGATCCCCCTTTGAGCTCCGTTGGAGTCATAGCTTCATCTCCGAATAGTAGTCTGAACGGAGTAAAACCTGTGGACCTTGTTTGCGTAGTCCGAATGGACCACAGAATCTTCGTAAGCTCTTCGGTCCACAGTCCCTTTGCTAATCCTACTAGTAGGCTTTAGACCCGGAAGGCCGAGCCAAGGGCAAAAGGTCTGTTAAATTTGTTGGTGAGCCTAAGGTCGAGCTACACATCGTGGAGCACTCCGAAGAAGATTCATCAGGAGAAGAAGATTCGTCTGACATGTACGCGGCCGAATGGACTTAGCCTAGTGGGTCTAAAACAATCACATGCTCCGAATTACGGCTGTCTCTCACTAAGAGTCAGCCCAATGAAGTTAAGTACTCATTTGATGTGACCAAGTACAATAAAATATTTTATTTCCTATTGAAAAGCAAGCTCCTCAGGTTTCCCAAAGGTCACGTCATTCCATCTACCGACGACTTGAAGAAACGCGCATATTGTAAGTGGCATGATTTGCTTTCCCATTCTACTAATGAATGCAACATTTTTCGTCATCATGTTCAATCGACCATAGATGAAGGACGATTGAAGATAGATTCTAGCCCTATAATGAAGCTAGATCATGACCCATTTCCCATAAACAACATTGATCTTGACAGGAAGAAGGTACTGATTTGGCCCGAACAGGCCGAGTCATCTAAAGGAAAGGCAGTCATCATTGGGAAACCTCGACACGCATGCTCATTCCGAAGAACCCTTAGGTAGGAGTGTGGAAAGTAAATGTCAACAAGCCATCTTCGACTGAATTCTGCAAAAAGCTGAAGGTAACCTTTGGGATGATTCTCCAAAGGCATAGGAGAAGGGCTAAGGACAAACTCCCTCGGCCACCCCCCCCCCAAAGAGGTCGAACTCTCAACGGGAGCATGTGTTCGGCCTGCAGGTAGTTAAGGCCATTCCGGATACACCTCGTTCAGCCAAAGGTTCTGGGAGCAAATTTGCGATGCCCGAAACCAAGCCGCAAGCTTCATGGGTGCCTCCTTGGATGACTAGGTCCCACAAGAGGCGATTGCAACGTCTTCGTGCTGATTATCTTAGAGAAAAGAGGTTGAACAATGCAAAGGTAGCCCACCCTACGAGTCCATAGCTGTAACTAGAACACACAAGGTGTGGAGACCGAAGTTGGCTAGCAAGCCAGCTTAGGAACCGCGTCCTCGTGAGGGACTCAGGGGGCAAAACTATTAAAATAAATAAAGGTCGATTTGATGAAAACTCCAACGCTTAAGTCCCCTAGTCATATTAGTGAGTCGTACAAATCGTCCTCATCAAATAGAGAGTACTGCCCATGGCTCACTATGATTTTAGCTCACTAAGTTTACTAAAAGGCAGGGGGCACGTGTTGACACTTGAATTTGGCATTAATGGTCAAAATTGTTGAAATATCAATTTTGGTAATTTGGGCTGAAAATATGCCATCTTCCGCACAGGCCGAAGCTCTGAAGTGCCAAAGGCCCGTCCTGCGTTAGGCTTCGGCATCACCTTCGGAGGCCTGCTTCATAGGTAGGCTTTGGCCTAGTGTGCCCTTCGGTGGCCTGTAGGCTTCGTCCCGATAGCCTGGCTTCGGCGAGGCTCGCGGAGGCCCACTCTGGCCAGAGAGTTCTATTCAGATTAGTATGGTTCGACTGTTTTTGATCTCTTATCCAAATCTTAACCACTTGGTTGAATCCTACTTAGATTAGGTGAGATCTCTTATCCAAATCTTAACCACCTGGCCGAACCCTGCTCAGATTAGGTGAGACCAGCCCCTATAAATATAGCGGTGAGGCCGATTCAAGAGGACACCGCTTTCATATCAACAAAAATCCCTCGTTTTCAATCGTTGATTTATCTTCCAAGGGGGGGAGGCTTCGGCCTGTTGGCCGGTCAAACCGGAGTAGAATTCCTCGTCGGACTGATGCCTGTGAAGGGGTCTCTGAAGAGGGATTTGGCGTTCTGGTGCAAAGTGGGCTTCGGGTGATCAGACCGATGGAGTGTACCCGATCAGACCGACAGCAAACCTTCGGTCAGACCGAGGCTTCGGCACCGCGGAGTCCTATGTGGAGCAATTTACTGTGGAGGGTTCTCACCGAAGAGGGCTTCTGCACGACGACGAAGGGTGCTCCGGCGTGGAGTGCTCCACTGCGTAGAGGTTCTCGCCGAAGAGGGCTTCGGCGTGACAGTGAAGAGTGCTCTGATGACTTTGTGGATGAATAGCAATCACCACCAAACTTCTAGGCGATGATTTTGAAGTTGTTTTCCCTGCAAAACAGTAAAAGATCAAGTGCAATCTGGCCTAGAGGTGGAACTCCCAAGAGTAGCAGAAGAAAATTGATAAAACAATAAAAATATGTTTCATGGATTAAATAGGAGATTCACGAGAGAATCAACAAGGGTTACCGTGATTTCGACACGACGTACGGAGGTCTTTCAGCGCAAACCCACGAAGATGGACAATACTTGGCTAATCCTAGGGCAAGGAAAGTAGATTGGAAGATAAAAGAATGATTCAAAGTGAGGGCTTTGTGTTGATATGAAAGCGGGGAGTCCTCTTGAATCGGCCTCACCCCTATATTTATCAATAGAACCATATTAATCTCAATAGAACTGTGCCGGCCGGAGTAGGCGTCTGTGGGCCTCGCCAAAGCCAGCCTGCCAGGCCGAAGCCTACAGGCCGCCGAAGGGCCCACTAGGCCAAAGCCCACCTGTGAAGCAGGCCTCCGAAGGTGCTGCTGAAGCCCAACGTAGGACAGGCCTTCGGCACTTCAGGGCTTCGGCCTGTGCCGGAGATGGCATATTTTTGGCCCAAATTACCAAAATTGATATTTCGACAATTTCGACCATTAATAACAAAATTCGGGTGTCAACACATGCCCCCCTGCCTTTTAGCAAACTAAGTGAACTAAAATCGTAGTGAGCCATGTGCGGTACTCTCTATTTGTTTACCTACCAAATCGTCCATTTCATAACCCAAGACATTTGAATTTGATGGGGATGATTTGAACGACTCACTAATATGACAAAGGGACTTAAGCGTCGGATTTTTCATCAAATCAACCTTTAGTTATTTTACTAGTTCTAGTGTGTCCTAGCTACAGCCGTGGACTCACCGGATGGGCTACCTTTGCATTCTTCGGCCTCTTTTTCTCTAAGATGCTCGGCATGAAGACGTTGTGATCGCCTCTTTTGGGACTTAGTCATCCCGGATGGGCCCATGAAGCTTGCGGCTTGGTTCTGGGTTTCACAAATTTGCTCCCAGTACCTTCGGCCGAACGGGGTGTACCTGGAATGGCCTTAGCTACCTACGGGCCGAACTCATGCTCCTGTTGAGGGTTTGACCTCTTTGGTAGGCTGGCTGAGGGCGTTTGTCCTTGGCCCTTCTCCTTTGCTTCTGGAGAAGCATTCCAAATGTTACCATCGTCATTTTGTGGGATTTAGCCGATGATGGCTTGTCGACATTTACGTTCCACACTCCTACCTCACGGTTCTCCATTATGAGCATGCGTGTGCGAGGCTTCCCAATGATGACTGCCTTTCCTTTAGATGACTCGGCCTGTTCGGGCCGAATCAGTACCTTCTTCCCATCAAGATCAATGTTTTTACGGGAAAGGGATCATGATATAGCCTCATTCTAGGTCTAGAATCTATCTTCAATCGTCATTCATCTATGGCCGATTGAACTTGTCGATGAAAAATGTTGCATTCATTAGTAGAATGGGAAAGCGAATCATGCCACTTACAATATGCACATTTCTTCAAGTCATCGGCAGATGGAATGACGTGACCTTTGGGCAACCTGAGGAGCTTGCTTTTCAACAGAAAATCAAATATTTTATAGCACTTGGTCACATCAAACGAGTACTTAAATTCGTTGGGTCGACACTTAGCGGGAGACGACCGTAATTCGGAGCATGTAATTATTTTAGATGTACTAGGCCAGTTCCATTCGGCTGCGTACATGTCAGTCGAATCTTCTTCTCCCGATGATTCTTCTTCGCACAGCTCCACGATGTGTAGCTCGGCCTTAGGCTCACTAAAAACTTTGACAGACCTTTTGGCCCTGGCTCGGCCTTCCTGGTCCAGAGCCTACTATAAAACCTGACTAACCTCGAGGAAGTTTCGGCCGTATAGCTTTTCCTTAATTTTGGAATGCAAACCGTTCAAAGCTAAGTCGGCCAGATCCCTCTCGGAGATATTAAAACTAAAAAATTGGTTCCTAGTGTCTCGGAAGTGCTTAATATAGTCAGAGACGCTCTCATTGGTCTTTTGTTTAACCGATGTCAAATGTGAGAGCCTAAGTTCGGTTTCCTCAGTGTAAAAATAATCGTGGAATTTTCTTCTAACTAGGCCCAACTCTAGACGGAGTTCGGCGGTAGTGCCGAAAACCAAGTGAAAGCAGTGCCAGACAGCGATAAGGAAAATAGTCTGAGCTTAAGCACATCTGACCCGCTTGCTTCACCACACTGTGCTAGAAATTGGCCTACATGCTCTAGGGTGGTCTTGCTAATCTCGCCATCAAACTGGGTGAACTCAGCAACCCTAAAGGAACAAGGATATGTGATGGCATCGAAATGGTCTAGGTAGAGCTTACGGTAAACCCTAATCCTATCCTGAGGCATGTAACTAGTGCATTCCCTAACAAGCGCATGAATTCGATCGTCAATATCCTCTATGCTTCCGGCCTGCGTGCGTCTCTCGTGTGGGGGCACGACATGTGGTGGTATGTTGGGGTGTCGGTCGTGCGGCTCCTCCTCTCGTGCCAGCTAATGGTAAATGGGATGCTCAGGCCTATGTGGATATGTGGGAGTAGGAGGTGCGGGCAGTGCGTGAAAAGGCATCGTGGGTGCAAGCGGCATGTAATAAAGTGGGGTGGCCTGACCGGCCATACGGCCAGTTTGACCATAGGGGCACTGGCCGGTCAGACTGGCCTGGTAGCCGGTCTGACCATAGGCATATCAGTCAGTCGAACCATACTAGCAGCTGGTGAGACCGACTGTCGTCGGTGACGGTGCCTGGTACGTGCAGGTTTGGCTGGACCAAGGGCCGACCTGATCAACATTGGTGTGCGTAGCCTCACCCTCAGAAATTGAAGGTGCATATGTAATGGCCTTTCCGGTGCTCTTGTCGATTCTACGGTGTACGTGGTGCGTGAGGGGTAGGCTAGCAATCGGGGTGTGCGAAACTGCCTCGGAAAAGCCGAATCTCCTAAACACCGCTTCCATTTCAGGCCCTAGTCGATTTGAAAATGTAACACTAATGGCCTGATCCACTGTAGCGGCTATCTCCTATCTAATCTCTAAGGGGGATAAAGTCAGGAGGGATGGTCGATGTAGACGTGCTCGTCATGTTGATGTCTTCCCCAGTGGAGTCGCCAAAAATTGTGTTGACACGAAAACACGCCCATACACTTGGGTCAGTTCGATGATCCAAAAATGCGCGGATACTTAGGGATAAACCTAAGCGTGACGTGGCACCAACGTCGTGTTCCGACAGATCCTTAACGGTTGTAAGGGTAACAGATTCTCCAGGTAATCAAACAAATATTAATAAATAAAGTTCGTTTAGCTGATGTGTGAGAAAATAAACAAAAATAATAAAACCTAATCAATCCGTCCAAAACAGGGCTGATTCTGATCTGCAAATAAAGTTGCGGTCAGACCGGAGGTATACTCTCGGTCGGACCGGTGACGCGAAGTATCGCTGAATGGGTACCCTTCGGCGCTTGGTGTGGGATAGATCTGAAGTACCCTGAAAGGGGGGAGTCTTCGGCCTGTTGGTCGGTCGAACCGTAGTAGAATTCCCGGTCGGACCCTATGGCTGCGAAGGGGTCGCCGAAGGGGGCTTCGGCATTCTGGTGTGAAGCGGGCTCCATGTGGTCAGACCAACAGCGAAGCTTCAATCAGATTGGTGCTTTGGCACCGCGGAGTCCGGTGCGGAGCAATTTACTGCAGAGGGTTCTCCGGCGCGTAGTGGTCCATTGCGGAGAGGTTCTCACCAAAGAGGGCTTCAGCGTGATGGCGAAGAGTGCTCCGACACTTTGTGGATGAATAGCAAACACCCCCAAACTTCTTAGCGATGATTTTGAAGATGTTTCCCAAGAAAAACAAAAAAGTTCAAGTGTAGTACGACCTAGAGGGCGAACTCCCATGAGTAGCAGAAGAAAATCGATAAAACGATAAAAATCCATTTCGTGGATTAAACGGGATATTCACGAGCGAATCAACAAGGGTTACCATGATTTCGACGAGGCAGATGGAAGGCTTTCGGCGCAAACCCACGAATATGGACATTACATGGCTAATCCTAGGGCAAGGAAAGTAGATTGGAAGATAAAAGAATGATTCAAAGCGAGGGCTTTGTGTTGATATGAAAGCGGGGGTGCTCGTGAATCGGCCTCACCCTTATATTTATAGGGGCAGGTCTCACCTAATCTGAGTAGGATTTAGCCAGGTGGTTAAGATTTGGATAAGAGATCTCACCTAACCTGTGTAGGATTCAGCCAAGTAGTTACGATTTGGATAAGAGATCAAAAACAGTTGAACCATATTAATCTGAATAGAACTCTGCCGGCTGGAGTGGGCCTCCGTGGGCCTCGCCGAAGCCAACCTGCCAGGCCGAAGCCTACAGGCCGCTGATGGGCACACTGGGCCAAAGCCTGCCTGTGAAGCAAGCCTCTGAAGGGTCTGCCGAAGCCCAATGCATGATGGGCCTTCGGCACTTCATGGCTTCGGCCTATGCCGGAGATGGCATATTTTCAGCCCAAGTTACCAAAATTGATATTTTGACAATTTCGACCATTTAGGCCAAATTCGAGTGTCAACAAACGGTATCCCTTGTTGTTTCGCTCGTGAATCTCCCGTTTAATACACGAAATGGATTTTTATTGTTTTATCGGTTTTCTCCTACTACCCTCAGAACTTCGGCCTTTAGGCCGAATTGCACTTGATATTTTATGGTTTTGCATGGGAAACCGCCTAGAGCCCACTTCACACCAGAACGCCAAAGCCCTCTTCGGTGACCCCTTCACAACAAGAACACCGAGGCCCCCCTTCGGTGATACTTTGCATCACCGGTCCAATCGGGAGTATACCTCCGATTCGACCTCCATTTTATTGACATCAGAATCGGCCTTGTTTTGGCCGGTTTGATTAGGTTTTATTACTTTATTTATTTTCTCACATATCGGCTAATCAAACTTTATTTCTTAATATTTGTTTGATTACCTGGCGACTCTGTTACCCTTACAACCGTTAAGGATCTGTCGGAACGCGACGTCAGTGCTGCATCACGCTTATGTTTATCCCTAAGTATCCATGCGCTTTTGGATCGTCGAACTGACCCAAGTGTGAGGGCGTGTTTCCGTGTCAACATGTAGGTACACCATTTGAGATGTCAACTAATGGCATATTACAATAACAATCCCAGTAGTTTCTCAAGTGGGTCTATCCAACACCATGTTCTCCAACATATATCCACATCACTGATTTGATATCTCTATGTCTATGATCTATGAAACGTGATCATCAATTAGTCAGATATGCTAATCTATGTATCATCACTGTCCCACATGATGATAAGATCAGGTATCCTTTTGCACAATATCATTATAAAATAAATAGTCTCACATAACAAGTCATCAACTCATTCATTAAATGTAAACGACATTTATTCAAGGCACAGGATAAAAATTATCCTCTTACATTAGCATAGACACTACTAACATCCTCCACATACACATGACTGACTCACGCAAGTATCCAATACACATGGTGGTCAGGTGCACCTCATGCTTGGACTGTGTAAGAGAGTTTATCAATGGATTTGATATGTTCAAATCCATGTGCACCTTGCAAATCTTCACATCACCTCTCTCTATGATCTCGCAGATCAAGTGATATCGTCGAAGTATACGTTTAAACTTCTAGTGTGACCTTGGATCCTTAGCTTGCGCAGTGGCACCACTATTATCACAATAGAGGTCCACTGGATTAGACACACTAGGGATAACACATAGTTTAGAAACAAACTTTCTAATCCAAACGACCTCCTTCGCAGCTACTAAAGCTATGACATACTCAGTTTCTGTTGTAGAATCAGGCACCATCTCTTGCTTGGAACTCTTCCAACTCACTTAGCCTCCATTGAGGCAGAACACAAAAGCAGATTACGATAGAGAATCATATTTATCAGTCAGAAATCAAGCATCAGTGTAACCACCTACAATGAGCTCCTCATCACATCCGTAAACTAGGAACATTTCCTCAGTCCTTCTCAAGTACTAGAGGATACTATTTACTATAGCACGATGACTTTCACTCGGGTTTGATTGGTACCTGCTCATAACACTTAGATCATATGAAACATCTGGGCATGTACACAACATGGCATACATGATGGATTCGATTGCGGAGGTATACGAGATCGCACTCATTTTCTCTAGTTCATCAGGTGTCGCGACACACTGAGTCTTACTAAGAGAAATACCATGTGACATTGGTAGAAATACCTTCTTGGAATACTCCATTTGAACCGTTTCAAAACCATGTCAATGTACATACTCTAACTTAATCAAATTACCCACTTTGATTAACCTTTATATATCTTTATGCCCAAAATGTATGCTGTCTCTCTAAGATCTTTCATCGAAAAATTATTTTTCAATGAAGTCCTGATAGCATTCAATAAAGGAAAGTCATTTCTGATCAATAATATGTCATCCACATATAAGACCAGAAACACACGTGAGCTCCCACTCGCCTTCTTATAAACACAAGGCTCTTATTCATTCTTGATGAAGCCAAATCCTTTGACTACATCATCAAAACGAAGATTCCAACTCCGAGAAGCTTGTTTCATCCCATAAATGGACTTCTGCAACTTACAAACTTTTCCAGCATTTTATGGATCATCAAGACCTTCAGGCTATATCATGTACACATCCTCATTTAAGTTTCCATTCAGGAAAGTTATCATGACATCCATTTGCCATATCTCATAATCATAAAATGCGGCAATTTCTATGATGATCCAAATAGACTTAAGCATAGTGATGAACAAAAATGTTTCATCATAATCAACACCTAGAATCTGTCTGGAACATTTTGCCACCAATCGTGCCTTATAGATGTGAACATTTCCATCAACGTCTATATTTTTCTTGAAAATCAATTTACACTCAATAATTTTACACCATCAGGTGCATCAAGCAAGTTCCAAACTTGGTTTTCTAGCATAGAGTCCAATTCCGATCTAATGGCTCCCATCACTGCTTCTGCATAGGTGTTGGGCTCGTCATTGTCCAACAACTACACGTCGTGCTACCTCGTGGTCAAAAACATGAACTGCTCTAAAGCATGACTCACCCTTCCAGACCTTCATGGCTGGTATCTCTACAACAGGCTCTGCAACACCTTGCTTATCCTGTTGTGGTTCAGAGGGATCTAAAACACCTTATAGTTGCTCTCGAACTTCTTCGAGATGCACAGTTCTCCCACTAACTCCTTTTGAGATAAACTCTTTCTCAAGGAACACACCATTCTGAGCGACAAACAATTTGTCCTCTTCCCTATAGTAGAAATAGTATGCTTTGGTTTCCGTAGGATACCACACAAAGAAGCACTTGTAGGATTTAGGAGTGAGCTCGTCAGATGTCAAACATTTTACATTCGCCTCACAACCCAAATAATTAGAAAAGACAAATAGGGACGCCTCCCAGACCACATCTCATATGGCGTATTCTCTACTAACTTAGATGGAACTCTATTTATCATGGAAATGGCAGTTTCTAGAGTGAATCCCCGAATGGATAATGCAAGATCAGCATGACTCATCACAGACCGTACCATGTCCAATAAGGTGTGGTTTCTCCGCTCGAACACTCCATTGCACTAGCCGTGACGGGTGGAGTCAACTGTTGAACAATTCCACACTACTTCTGATGATCACTAAACTCATGGCTCAAATATTCACCTTCATGATCAAATCGTAGAAATTTAATTGTATTGCCCATACAATTTTGTACTTCATTTTGGAACTCCTTGAACTTTTCAATGGACTCTCACTTATGCCTCATCAAGTAGACATCACCATATCTACTAAAGTCGTCGGTAAAAGTGATAAAGTACTAAAATCCACCTCTCGCGACATGGCTCATTCATCCACATACATCAGTATGTACAAGGGAAAGGCATCTTTGTCATTTTGCCAAGTAAGCTAGACTCACATGTGTCATATGATTAAAAATCAAATGACTCTAAAAGTTCATCACTATGGAGCTTCTACACGCGCTTCTCATTTATATGACCCAAATGACAATGCCATATACGTAGGTGAGATTAAAATCATCGAGTCATTGTTTCCTTATACTAATGTTATAAATGTGTGCATCTTCATGACTTGGAATATATAATCCATTCACCAATGGACAAACACCATAGAGCATGACATTCGAAAATATTCAACAACACTTGTTCTTTATTACGAATTCAAAACCATCTTCTTCTAAACATGAAGAAGTGATAATGTGTGTACCTAAGGTGGGAATAAAATAATAATTATTCAACTCAAAAATTTGTTGTGAAGGTAGTGACTGTGAATAAATTCCGATGGGAAACGCTACAACTTTTGCACAATTTCTAACGCGGACATCCAACTCGCCACTACCACACTTTCTTTTCCTACTCAGCCCTTACAACGATTTGCAAATATGAATCATAGAACCAGTATTAAATACCCATTAATCATTTGTATGAGTAGGAAGATTAATTTCAATAACATTAATACCTGAAGCGGAAGTCACACTTTCCTTCTTATTCTTATGTTCTTCTAGATACACCTTGCAGTCGTGCTTCCAATGCCTAAGCTTGTGGCAATGCTGGCACACATCAGAGTTAGCAGGACCCGATTTGGACTTTCTAGTCGGTTTAGGCTTCGCACTAGAGATAGAATCTATAGTCTTAGCCTTGCCCTTCCTCTATCTTTTTCCCTCCTTGTAAACTATTATCACATGAATTGGAAATTTCTTGATACTCTCCTCAGCAGTTTTGAGCATCCCGTGCAAGTCAGCTAGTGTCTTCTCCAATCCAACCATGTTGTAATTCATGATGAATGGCTCAAAGCTCAAGGGGAGCGACAGGAGAATCACATCAATAGCAGAGTATAGATCTAGTGGAGAACCTAGTCTCTCTAGAGAGTCTCAATGTAACCAATCATCCTGATCACACAAGGACTCACTAGGCTCCCTTCAACCAGCCTAGTCCAAAACAAGGTTTTAGACACATTGTATCTCTTGTCCATTTCTTGGTTATGAAACAAGCCCTTGAGTCCTATGATAATATCATAAGCATCTCATTCCTCATTTTACTGCTGAAACTCCGAGGACATCTAGGAAAGCATTAGACAATTGACATCCACATAATCACATGCATGCTTCTCATAAGCACGCTTGTCTGCTGTAGAAGCATACTATCTTCGTTCATCAGGGTGAGATTCCTCTAAAACATAATCCTTTTTCTCTTGCTTGAGAACATTTCTCATGTTTTTGCACCAATCCATAAAATTTGTTCCAGACAAGTTCTCTCGTTAAAGAATAGATCGCAAATTAAAAACTAAAGTGCTTTTAACAGTAGTAGTTGGTGCCATGATGTATAAAAGATTAAATGCAAGGTTCAACACTATGAAATGTTTAGCTTCTATCTGATAAAAGATGATCCACTATTTAAAAACAGTCACTTTCCCTCTAATTACTAATAGTTGCACAAGATCCATATTCATTCTAACTCATAGTGAGGTTTGGTATCACTGCTACGAGCTAGGTGAAATAGGTAAGCAACTCTTCGCTAATCACATCGTATGTGACTCTTGTCATTGGAAAAGCATCCAATGCTGAATGACCAACTCTATGCTCCAAGGCCCAAAACCGTTTTGATAGCCCCGTTAAGCAAACCAATACTATGCGTGTGGATGTCTGACTTCCACCCAAACTGGTCAAGATAGAAGATAGCACCTTGCTTTGGTAGACCCACTATCGATGATCGAGATCCTTGGTGGGTGCAACTATTGGAAAGAGCATCAATACTTAATTTTATGATGGAAAACTATTCTAGCAAGGTTAAGTCCCTAGCGCGCATGAAACATGAAAGAATAGTATAACAAGAACATAAGAAAGCACGAAAATAATCATATTAATTGTGACATAGTTTGGCCCTCTTCACATGGTGATCTCCATCTCCATGGCTCCCGTAAGTGAGTGTCTACTTCCGGCATCCATGAACTATACTAGACTATCACTATAGCAACTATACTATTTACATGAGCCAAAGGATCAATAATCAACAAACAAGTCATATGAATGTACACAAGCCTTGGATGTAAACAATCATGACATGCATGCCATATTTAATTTACATTCATTGCATGCATCACATTCATCAAGGCCATACAAGTCTCAACATTTTTGTGCAAAACAAATTTAGGCAAGGAATATTGGTCTTTGTATCGATTAAAAACCGACATTGGAACATACGATCCAATATCAGAACTTTCAATCAATCGATACTCTAGACAGCAAAATTGCTTTCTATATTGAATCGTATTCAATATCAGAACATACGATCAAGTATCGAAACTTTTGATCCTACAAGAATTGGTACTTCTGATCTAGTATGGGAACTTTCGATCGTCTCTGGACAGAAAACATATCGAATATGTCTTTCCATAATGGATCTCTATACATGAGAGATCCAGATCGAACACTATGCACGTAGTCTCTAATACCACCGTTGGGGAATGCGGAAGCTACGCTAGCCGGAAAATTCAAAAATTTCATCTCAAAGCCCAATACCATGAACATGAGGGATTATGAATTGTTACATTCTAACACGAGAGACGCTAGGTGTAGTAGACGAAGATGTTGGGGAAGCCCATCCTCGCTTATTATCGCCTTGCTTCGCACGTTTCCCGGTGATCCAATTGACGAAGATGACGGTGTTCACGTGAAGAAACCCACGAGTACCGCTGCCTGAGTAGCACCTCCATGGTATCCACATGTAACTGGATGAGATTGCTGCTACACCAGCATGCTAGCACCGCTCGAGAAAACTAGGAGAGATCTCAATCTCAACTCTTGAGATCAAGAAAGAGAGATGAGAGGTTCTTTGTGGCATGGGTTTAGTCGTTGGAGATACATCCATTGCTCAACGCCCAACTCTATGCCCCAAGGCCCAAAACCATTTTTATATCCACGTTAAGTAAACCAATAGTATGCATGCAGAAGTATGACCTCCACCCCAACAAGTCAAGATAAAAGATAGCACCCTGCTTTGGTAGACCCACTCTGGATGATCGGGATCCTTGGTGGGTGCAGCTATTGGAAAGAGCATAAATACTTAATTTTCTAAGGGAAAACTATTATAGCAAGGTTATGTCGCTAGCGCGTACGAAACATGCATGAATAGTATAACAGGAACATAAGAAAGCACCATAGAAAATCATATTAACTGTGACATAGTATGGCCCTCTTCACATGGTGATCTCCATATCCATGGCTCCTATCAGTGAGTGTCTGCTTCCAACCTCCATGAATTGTACTAGCCTATCACTATAGCACCTATACTAGTTATAGGAGCCGAAGCATCAATAATAAACATGTTGGTCATATGAATGTATACTAGCCTTAGTTGTAAATAACCATGACACGCGGGCCATATTTAATTTACATTCATTGCGTGCATCTCATACATCACCTTCATCAAGGCCATACCAGTCACAACATTCTCTGGAAAACAAGGTTAGGCAAAGAATCTACAAGTGGTGGAACTGGGTCGGAACTTTTGATTGCAAATCAGAACTTCCGATGACTATATTGTTCTCTGTATCGTTTAAAAACTGACATTGGAACTTCCGATCCAATATCAGAACATTCGATCCATCGGAACTCCTACAACAAAATTTCTCTCTATATTGAATCTTATTTAGTATCAGAACTTCCGATCTAGTATTGGAACTTCTAAGCTTTTGTGGATAGAAAACATATCTAATCTATTTTTCCACCATGTATCTCCATACAGGAGAGATCCAGATCGAACATTACACATGTAGGCTCTTATACCAATGATGGGGAATGGGGAAGCTACTCTAGATGACAAATTCAAAATGTTCCCCACAAATCACAAGAACCATGCAAGTGAGGGATCATGAATCATTACCTTCTAATGCGAGACATGCTAGGTGCAGTGGAAGAAGATGTTAAGGAAGCACGTCCTTGCTTATCCTCGCCTTGCTTCACCCGTTTCCAGGTGATCCAATCGACAAAGATGACAGTGTTCACATGAAGAAGACCACGACCGCCGCTATTGGAGCAGTGCCTCTATGGTATCCACACATCCAGGGATGAGATTGCTCCCACGCCGGCATGCTAGCACCGCTCTAGAGAACCGGGAGAGATCTCAATCTCAACTCTTGAGATCAACAAAGAGAGAGGAGAGGTTCTTGGTGGCTAGGGTTTAGATCTAATCCAAACAATGAATAACTTGATTATCAATACCTCCTCCTCCTCTCTTTGTATAGAGAAGAGAGTCCTCTCCCAAATCCACATTAGGGCTGAAAAGAACCAATCTGTTTCGCCCACCTCAGGACTTCCTATCCTCAAATTAGAAGTTCCGATCGAAATTCTTGATCCGCAATATCTAGAAGCATCGGAACTTCCGATATCCTTTTTCGAACTTCCGATCAGTGCAATTTTTCCTGATATGCATCAGAACTTCCGATTTCACTCTCTGTCTCTAAATTAGAAATTATCAGAACATCTTATACTATATCAAAACTTCCAATTTGTGCGCTCTGTTTCCAATTCAGAAAATAATCAGAACTTCTGATTCCAAATCTGAATTTCTAATCCAACCAGAATTTTCGTGGACACTGTTTATTCACGGAGGTCTTGGTCTGCCAGCCTTCGAAGTATCTCCCTCTAGAGCATACCTTCAAAGTGTCCCTCCAAAATGCCTCCAGTGCACACACATAAAATACTATATAATAAGCTCAAGTGAAAACATATCTATGAAAATAATGAGCGCACATTTTTTTCTCAGTTTTGAGCAAACAAAAGCATCACCACTTAGACTAACAGACTAGACATGGTAAAGCATGATTAGCAAAAGCTAGCAAATATCTACCCCAACACGCATGTCCATAAACAAAGAGCTTCATCAAACTTGTTATCCAATATTTTCAAGCTTTATTATTCATTTCCCATTTTTATTTAGTGCCACGGGTTATTTGCTAGGCAACCTTATGCTAACCGACCAAGTGAATCCTAGGCCAAAACTAGACCATCCAAAGCTTAAGACATTGGTCTTGGCATATATTGAAAAGTCCCAGTTCATACCAAAGTGCTATATATGGCAAGCAATCTAAAACAAATACAATGCGACAAAACAAACCCACCTTGATCTTTTCATTTCAGTATAAAGGTCATGGATCTTTTTCATTTTTATGTTAATTTTTAGTACAAGATTTCCATTAAAAGCTTGTAAATGTCCAAGTTGCATATTCGAATCCAATGAAAAGGAATTAGCTATTAATTATGTAAAAGATAGCAAAAGTAATCAGCCTATACATGCTAGTTACCAGAATAAGCGGTGACGATGTTTAGATTTGGAAAACATAAAAGCCATGCTTAGGACAGATATCATACATATCAAATGAGCTTAATCAACATGATCATATACAATAATCCAAAGGCATATACAAGCAATTGCACATAAAAGCAATTAATCATATAATATAAGCTTGTGCAAGTGTGGTAATGGAAATGATGCATGAAACACACACCCACAAAATAAAGCAAGAAACCCCCTCATAAAATTCCATAAGGATGACAAACACCAAGATCTCTCAAAAATGTAAAATGTGATGCATCAAGAGGTTTGGTAAAAATATTGGCAAGTTGGTTCTAGGTGATGAGGACATCACTTCACACGATACACAGATGCACCAGCATGATACACACATGCACCAGCATGATACACAGATGCACCAGCATGATACACACACGCACCAGCATGATACACAGATGCACCAGCATGATACACACATGCACCAACATGATACACAGATGCACCAGCATGATACACACACGCACCAGCATGATACACACATGCACCATCAACCTACAATTCAATTACAGGGACCAATCACACGCGCCCGTGCCCGTCGCTTAAACCATGAGGTTAATTCTTTCCTTAGCAACTATGTTAATATTTGTTTGGACGGGATGCTACTGAATACTAGTGATATTTTGTTGCTTAGGAACATGGGAGATGGAATAGGAGAGTTGGAGTTGAAGACGGAGTCGCACGGATGATTTGGAGTCAAGATTTCGCTGGTTCGGACTACATCAACCGCCATGCACCAAAATGGGCGTAACTTCCTTATACGAAGTCCGATTGGCGCGTTCTTGGACTTTTTGGAAAGCTGAGGTGAAGATGGATCTTTTGGCGTTGGTTTCGCCTCTTTTGCAGTCTCGAGTCGTCCTGCGTGACTGAAACAGTCCTGCATGACAGAACTGGGCCGAGTTGGACCTTGTACTGAGTTGGAGGCCGTGTTGGCCCATAGTCCAGGTCGTGTGCACCTCCTACAGGATGCCCACGCCCTATATATACTCACTCCAGCCTCCTTTAGGGTTAGGTTTTGCTTTGTTTGCATCTACATTTGTGTGTTTAGATCCCGCTCCTGCACCGGACCGATTGGCTGCTGCATCAGCGTTTGTGAAACCTCTCCTCATCATAGTTCATCTGTGATTTGGCATTCGACTTGTGTTCTTCCTATTCTTGCTTGTGTTCTTGGGTTCGCTTATAGGAACTAGCCTTCGTGGCAAGGTCAATCGCGACCTGCGTGGTTGATAACCAACGGAGACAGTGGTGTAGCGATTGCAAGGTTTTGGATCCGCCGGACCGGAGCCTTGGATCGTCAACGTCGAGATTCTCCACCAATCCAAGTTATCCTTACCTAGCGGAAGATCGGGACAAATCCCCCATTACTAGGTATCTATATATCGTAGCTCAATATCTCCCTTCTCATTGTGTTTGGTTTGTGAATGTTGAACTGGGTTGTCAATCCAAGGTTTAAAATTAGAAATACAGAAAATAAATTAGGAAAAATCCTAAAAAGTTAAGTTTTACTGTTTTATACCAAACTTTAGAATATCAAAATATTACTTCACATAAAAACACCCACAAATATGTATGTTTATTATTTGGTGGATTTTTATCTGTTTATTGAATGTATTGTTTACTTTTCCGTATCGAGAAAACTACGAGTTTGTCGAGGAGCAGGAGTTCTACCCCGAGGTTCCTCCATCCCCCTTTGCTGATCAAGGCAAGTCATCGACCACTTCTGTGGAAACAGTTGATCATAATTGAGCCCATGTTTTAATAAATTATCGCTATAACCCATAGGTTAATATTGCATTAGTCCAATAATCAAGCCTTACACTTATATTTATTAGATCCCCGTCCTTGTGTGCAAACCCAAGCCATGCTTATTGAGCCTTAACTCCTTGTCACTCTACTATAAAAATATTAGCTAGTGCCCAATGTACCGGCACAACTGCTATAGGATAAAAAGAATGAGTCGTAGATAGCTGGATTCTGTATATGAATTTTCCCCGTTATTCTTGTCTCTGGACTCTGTTGGAGTTGGCTAGGTTATAAGTATGGTGGGTTCCGGGTGCAAGCTCGGGCACTGGTTTGTCGCACCCGGGGCACTATAAGGACCGGTCTGCGGGATCTGTTGCAAAGCACTTCCGTACCAACCACAAGTCTAATGGGTAAGTCCTAACTGGAAGTATGGAATACTCCGGCTCGATGCACCATAGAGGAGGGGGCAAGGGGCTAGCCTGCGTGCGACTTGTACCGACGAGGCTCAAGGGGGGGTATGGTGGGGCTCCGATGCGTCGGGACACCATATGAAACCCATAAGAGGGTGCTATTGGGTCGGGGAGGACTATATGGAAGGTTTTGGCATGAGTTCCCGTGTGATGGGTCATCTCGTTACACTTCGGTGTAGGTGATGAGTGAGTGCCTTGTGGGTACAGTGGTACATCTCTGATCAGAGTAATTCAATCTTTTCGAAAAGCCGAGCCCACGGTCAAGGGCGGTTGTGTGACTACTCGAAGTTAGTTTACAATTGTTTGAATGGTCGAGTTATTCATGGCACGTAAGGACTGTTGAGCGAGGTGGGGCTGACTGTACCCCTCGAGTTAGAAGATGTTGATGCACACACACATGTTTACTTTTCCGTACTAATAAATTGCTCACATTTAAAGCTTTACAATTATGCTGCTTCCACAAAACTAGCCACTATCTCCCTTGTTATTACCTTACATTATATTTGCATTCGGTGGCTTGCTGAGTACAACTGTACTCACCCCGTTGACTTACACCATCAGAGCCAGTCTACTACGAGGAGGATGAAGGTCTGGAGTAGCGACCCAGTCAAGGCGAGACTGGAAGGAGGCGTTCATCTAGGACCCTTATTTTATTAGTTTCTCTTCACTTTTATTCACTTTTGTATTAATGCGGTCTACGAACCGTGAATGATTGCCCGTATTGTACGTGGTTGCATGATGAACGTCTTGATTTATTGATTTTCTATGGAATTTCAATAAAGTCCTGATTTATTAAATCGGGGCGTGACAAGATGGTATCAGAGCCGACTTGACTGTAGGAAGCCAAACAGACCTGACCTTAGGACTTATACTTACTATATTTTCTTACAAACACTACTTATCCTCTCATCTTCTGAAATTTTCACAAAAACTTTCTCTCTTTTGTAGATGCCGGTCCATACCATGAGCGGGACTCTTCGTGATGAGGCCGGATTGATCCATGAGCTTCGCGTGCTCGTCGAATTCTTGGGGTTTCCCCATGAGCCCGCGTTCCACGGGATCTTTCTCGATGCGAACGAGAGCTACTGCGAGGTCACGGTTGTGATCCGCCCCTCCTCCACGCAGCCACCCTTTTACACCCATGGAATTGGAGGACCTTCATTCGTGGTGGCTAGCCAGCGAGCCGCTCTTCAGTCCCTCGTCGAGCTTCGACTGGTATACGACTGCCACCTCCGCGACACCGTCTACCGCTTCATGCCCATGCGCACACCCGGGAGTCACCGCAGCATCTACATTAGCCCCCTCACGCAGAGCAACTCCGCCATCACCCGCACGATGAGACTCTTGGAGGCCATGGACAACCTCCACATAGAGGCCATCCTCGACGCAGACAGCCAGCACGACACCATCGACTTCTACCGCCACACTTCTGAGAACCTGACCCGTGAGAATGCTGAGCTCCGTCGACAGCTTGAGCAGAACCCCCTGTTGACCCTCGAGGTGGAGGAATTGAGGCGCCAGAACGAGCTCCTACGCCAGGGCGCCATGGTCCACACCCAGCTCCGCCAACAGCTCAAGGAATTGAAGAAGGACATTGAGGAGATCGCGCCTCTTCCGCCTCGCAGGAAGAAACCCCTTCGGATCCTTACTGTGAGGCCCAAGAGGATCTCCCGCAGTGCACCACCCGCTGGACCATACAGCTCTTCGACCCCGACCGTCTCCCACGAGCCTGAGATTGAGCCGTCCCCCGAGCTGCCATAGACGTAGTTTACGATTGATTGCTTTTCTTTTTGTTTGATTGTATTGCCATTCATGTCAAAACATAAGGCATGAATGAAGAAATAAATAAATTTAACCGCAAGAACGGTACCTTTTGAAATAAAACATAAAGAGTTCGCTAAAATAAATGTTGTCTACTTTGAAGACCCCAGGATGACCAACACTCAGGGTTCCGACGCTCCCCAGAATGGAGGAGAGAGTGGCAACTTGCCACAATGGGGAGCCACCGGGCAAAGGCAAGCCCCAGTCGCCAACCACCCCACACTGGCTGAGATGATGGCCACTCAGAACCAGTTGGTTGCTGCCCTATTGAATCAGATGCAACAGCAGCAGCAGCAGATGCAAGAGCAACAGGCTCATTTCTTCCGCCTCCAGCCCGAGCTGCCCCGACCCGCCACACCAGCTCCCGCTCCCGCATCTCAGCTCTCGGAGTTCCTCCGAGTTCGCCCACCGACCTTCTCAAGCACCACTAACCCCATGGAGGCTGGGGATTGGTTGCGAGCTATCGAGAAGAAGCTCGACCTCCTTACTTGCACCAAGCAGGAGAGGGTGGCCTTTGCCACCCACCAGCTTCATGGTCCCGCCGTAGAATGGTGGGACAACCTTCGTGAGACCCTGCCAGAGGGACACGCCCACACTTGGGCAGAGTTCTCAACTGCTTTCCGTGCCGCTCACATCCCCGACGGCATTATAGCTCAGAAGCAACAAGAGTTTAGGGACCTGCAGCAGGGGAGCAGGTCCGTGACAGAATATCTGCATGAGTTCAACAGGTTGGCCAGGTACGCACCTAAAGAGGTTCGTACGGATGCGGCCAGGCAAGCCAAGTTCCTTAGGGGACTGAAGGATGAGTTGTCCCTACAACTCATCTCTGGAGATTTCGCCAACATCCAAAAGTTGGTGAACAAAGCCATCATGCAGGAGACCCAACAAAATAAGGTTGACCTGAAGAAGAAGAGGTTGATAGCCTTCAGGCAGAACCAAGGCATGGCACAGAGGCCCCGCTTCAACCATCCTCCACCAGCACCGCAGTACCACCCCCGCCCAGTGTATCGCCCGACACCGCCTGCCACCAATGCCGGAGCCAGACACCCTCACCCCACTCCTGCCGCACCAGCCGCCCCAGCTGGCCCGGCCAAGAAGCTGGAGATTCTGAGAGACAGGCACGGCAAGCCTGTAGTTTGCTTCAACTGCCGCCAGGAGGGGCACTACTCCCATCAGTGCCCTCATCCCAAGCGTACTCAAGGCGTCGCTTCAAACCCCGTCGTCCGCGCCAAAGTCAACCACGTCACCGCCGAAGAAGCCCAGGCCGCACCGGAAATAGTCATGGGTAAGTTTATGGTTCATTCATCACTTGCAGTGGTATTATTTGACACCGGAGCTACACACTCCTTTATATCAACTGCTTTTGTGGAAAGTAATGCCCTGGACATAAGTGAACTACCCAGACCAGTATTGATAGCTACCCCGGGCAAACAAACCCTCGCCTATTCTTTTAGTCCAAGGGTAGTGGTAGATATCCAAGGCACGATATTTGGGTCGACCCCATTCTAATAGAATGTCAAGGTTTGGATCTCATTCTAGGGATGGATTGGCTAAATAAACATCAAGGAGTGATAGAATGTGCCCAGAGAAAGGTGACTGTGACTAATGAAGAAGGTACTATCGTCACATTCCAGATGCCAAGCATGAAGGCCGAAAGGACAAGACTACATCAGATTACCTTGGAGGAGATACCAGTAGTCAGTGAATACCCGCACGTATTCCCAGAGGATCTACCAGGGATGCCACCCAAGAGGGACATCGAGTTCAGGATTGACTTGGTGCCCGGAACCACCCCTATTTACAAGCGACCATACCGGATGGCCGCCAATGAGTTAGCTGAGATGAAGCAGCAGTTGGAGGATCTCGAGAAGAAAGGCTACATCAGACCTAGCACGTCGCCATGGGGTGCTCCCGTAATCTTCGTCGAGAAGAAAGAAGACAAGGCAAAGTGTATGTGTGTGGATTATCGCGCCTTGAATGAAGTAACCATCAAGAATAAGTATACATTGCCTCGGATCGATGATTTCTTCGACCAGTTAAAAGGAGCTACATTATTCTCGAAGATCGACTTGCGTTCTGGTTATCATCAGTTAAGGATTCGAGAAGAAGATATACCCAAGACTGCCTTTACCACCCGTTATGGATTGTATGAGTGCACAGTTATGTCCTTTGGATTGACCAACGCCCCGGCATTCTTCATGAATATGATGAATAAGGTGTTCATGGAGTATTTGGACAAATTCATCGTAGTCTTCATAGACGACATCCTCATTTATTCCAAGGACTAGAAAGAGCACGAGGCTCACCTCCGGTTAACCTTAGGAAAGCTAAGGGAACACCAATTGTATGCCAAGTACAGCAAATGCATGTTTGGATGGCAGAAGTAAAGTTCCTTGGACACATCATCTCTGCGCAAGGAATCGCAATAGACCCTGCCACCGTAGAAGCAGTTACGGATTGGCTACCACCCACAAACGTATCTGAGATACGGAGTTTTCTGGGTTTGGCCGGATATTATCAGAGATTCATTGAGAATTTTTCTAAGATAGCCAAGCCAATGACCAAGTTGTTGCAGAAAGGAGAGAAGTTTGAATGGACTTCTGAATGCGAGGAAAGTTTCCGCACTCTCAAGACCCGTCTGGTGTCAGCACCCATACTGACCCTACCTGATATCCGTAAAGACTTCCATGTCTACTGTGACGCATCTCGCCAAGGATTGGGATGTGTTCTTATGCAAGACGGAAAAGTTATCTCTTATGCCTCTCGTCAGTTGAGACCTCATGAGTTGAACTACCCGACCCACGATTTGGAGTTAGCCGCTGTAGTACACGCCCTTAATATTTGGAGGCACTATTTGGTTGGAAATCGCTGTGAGATCTTTACAGATCACAAGAGCTTGAAGTACATCTTCACACCGCCAGACCTCAATCTGAGGCAAAGACGATGGTTGGAACTAATCAAGGACTATGACTTAGGTATTCACTACCACCCCGGAAAAGCAAATGTGGTAGCTGATGCATTAAGTCGAAGGGATATTGCACCACCATGACGATTCAAGAACACGCACCCTTGTTATGTAGAGAGATGGAAAAGTTAAATCTTGGGTTAACCACAGGAGCATATCTAGCCACCTTGGACACTCAACCTGTCTTGTTCGAACAAATCCGCGAAGCTCAATTGGAAGACCCGGATATAGCTGCCATTAGGAAGAACATGAGACAAGGAAAAGCCCCAGAATTTTCAGAGGACGAGAATGGCACCATATGGTTTGGAACCCGGATATGTGTGCCGGATAAGCCAGAGATAAAGACCCTTATCCTGAGAGAAGCCCACGAGACGTTGTACTCCATTCATCCCGGCAGTACCAAGATGTACCAGGATCTGAAGGAACGTTATTGGTGGGTCAGCATGAAAAGAGAGATTGCACAGTTCGTCGCCGAATGTGACACCTGCAGAAGAGTAAAAGCTGAACATCAGAGACCTGCAGGATTGTTACAACCACTTAAGGTGCCTGAATGGAAGTGGGAAGAGATCGGTATGGATTTCATCACCGGACTACCAAAGACTCAACTTGGGTATGATTCTATTTGGGTGATCATCGATCGGCTTACGAAAGTAGCACATTTCATAGCCGTCAAGACGACTTTTAGTGGCCCTAAGCTGGCAGAACTATACATGGCCCGGATCGTATGTCTTCATGGAGTACCCAAGAAGATAGTATCCGACAGAGGAAGTCAGTTTACCTCTCGTTTCTGGAAGAACCTTCAAGAGGAGATGGGCACGAGATTGAATTTCAGCACCGCCTACCACCCTCAGACAGATGGACAAACAGAGAGGGTGAATCAGATATTGGAGGATATGCTTCGGGCATGTGTCTTGGATTTTGGAGCCACTTGGGACAAGAGCTTGTCGTATGCTGAGTTTTCGTACAACAACAGCTATCAAGCCAGCCTTCAGATGTCTCCCTTTGAAGCACTATATGGACGTAAGTGCAGAACGCCCCTACTTTGGGACCAAACCGGTGAATCCCAAGTATTCGGAACAGACATTCTTCGTGAAGCTGAAGAGAAGGTACGGATCATCAGAGACCGACTCAAGACGGCCCAATCACGACAGAAGAGCTACGCAGACAATCGTCGCCGAGACCTAGCCTTTGAAGAAGGAGAACATGTTTACCTTCGAGTTACGCCTCTCCGTGGTACTCAACAGTTTAACATGAGAGGAAAGTTGGCCCCTCGATATGTTGGACCATTCCCCATTGTCCGACGCCAAGGCGAGGTTGCTTATCAGTTGGAACTACCACCCTCATTGGCTGGAGTACATGACGTATTTCACGTATCTCAACTCAAGAAGTGTCTCCGCGTCCCCACAGAGCAAGTGGATATTCAGCAGTTGGATGTTCAAGAGGATCTGACCTATGTGGAAAAGCCTGTCAAGATATTGGAAGTCAAAGAAAGGACCACCAGGAGTCGGGTCATCCGTTTCTGTAAAGTACAGTGGAGCAATCATCCGGTAGAGGAAGCTACATGGGAAAAAGAAGATGAACTCAAGGCACAGCATCCTGAGCTATTCGAGGATTGATCCGAATCTCGAGGACGAGATTCTCTGTAAGGGGGATAGGATTGTAACATCCCAAGAAATAAAAACAAATAAAATAAAATAAAAATATTATTTAAATCATTTCTGGATTTATTATTAAAGGAAAATTCATGAAAGAACCCAAATAAAGCCAAACAGGGAGAAATATTCAAAATCTGGACTTGAAAATTTTATGAGATGAACTAGAGGCCAAGATATAATTTTAAGAATTTTTACAAATTTTTACCAACAGTGATTCAACCCTTAATCAAATAAATGAATTACTAGAATTATTTTAAATCAGAAAACAATTTTAATTCCTAAACGGGCCGCAACCTTCAAAGTGACCGAGCCCAGCCCAGTCCAAGCCATGAGCCACTGACAGGTGGGACCGACCTGTCGGCGCTCGCGTCCCCTCTCTCCTCCCGCTGAGGAGCCATGCTGAATAGCGTGGGCCTCATGGCTCCAGAAGTGATGAGTCATTGTCAACGATAGTCAAAGAGGACAGAAGAAGAAGAGATCTGCTGTTTCATGGGCCGCGTGTGACTCAGGTACACGGGCAGCAAGCGACTGTCGGGCAGAGGAGGCTGCGAAGTCGGGCTGGCCCAATCCGGGTACATGGGCCAGAAGCAGTAGAAGACCCACTAGGCTGTTGACCAGGACTGACTCAGATACACGGGCGGTGAGCGATTGCTGGGCTGAGAGAGCTGCGGAGTCAGGCCGGCCCAATCCGGGTACCTGGTGCAAAGTCGGTGGAGGCTTTGTCAGTTTCGGCGCAAAACTGACAACCGTTGATCTTGTATCCGACTGTCTAGAAGAGAAACCGTAGTCGCTACGAAAGCTGAGCTTCCGGATAAGTCATCTGTAACTCTAGGCCCACAGTCAGTCAGTCGTGTCTATAAAAATACCTAAGGGCAGTAGAGTATTTTCATTTATTCTTGTGTCTGTAAAAAACCTAAGGGGCAGGTGGAGTATTCCTAGTGTTGGGAGCCTATAATTAGGACCCCAACCCCTAGGGTTTGTGCACCCTTTTTGGCTGAAATCAATACTACTCCTTTGGGTCACTTTTTGTCTCTTGCCTTGCCTCTCTCCTCTCCTACTCTTGCTTGCACCGCCAGGAGTTCTTGCCCCTGATTGTTGCTGTTTTGCATTTATTATTGAAGTGGAGTTTCTCTTCCACGTGTGCAACAACATCAGAGGTTTTTAATGGCTCAATTTCTTCTGCACAACAAGTTTTCCCACGATTTTTGAGGCTTCGGAAGCTTCGGCTGGGTGTGTTCTTCACGCTAGTAGTACTAGTTCTTGCTGTTGCAAGTAGTACTGCTTTACTGTAGCTACAGTGTTCTATGCCAGCTTTTTACCTTCTATTGTGCAGCTTTTTGATCGAAGTTGGCAGACTCTAGCAACTTTTCTGGCTGTTTTCTAGCGAAGCCCCCTCTCTGTTCGAAGCCCCTCAGCTCCGTGAGGCAGGCTTTGATCTAACACCTTCGAAGGCTTCGTTTAGACTTCGAACCTTGTTTTGTGTCCTGTGTTGCTTAGCTTCGAAGTATTTTCTGAACGGACAGCATGGCATACTTTGAGCAAAGGTACTCCGGCCCTTGCTGTTCGAAGTCCACACTTCGATAGTCTTCGAAGTTGGCTTCGAAGCTTGGCATTCTGCTTGGCTTCGCTATGTTTCGTTGTGGCGTGTCATCCTTCACTTCTCTTTACGAAGCTTTCCCTTTTCGAAGGTAGAGTGTAGGCTTCGAGTTTGGTCTCTCTGTCGTGTGACAGGCTTTGCTTCTGTGATCGAAGTTTGTTCGTCTGTTTGTTGAGTTCGAAGTTCTGTGTTCGAAGGTTTGTCTTCGAAGCTGTCGGTTCGAAGCTGTGTTCGAAGCTTTGTCTTCGAAGTACACACTTCGAAGTAGGCTCCGACGTTTGTCATACTTCGCTTCGAAGCATACTTCGCTTCTTGCCACTTCGAACTAGACTAGACCCATGCACCTTCGACATCTTCGACTTGCTTCACAACTGACCTCCGAAGCAGGCTCCGTCATCAACCTCCGAAGCAGGCTTCGACCAGCGAAGCAGTCTTCGACAAACATCTCCGAAGCAGACCTCGACGGGCGAAGCAGGCTTCGCCAAGTTCCGAACAGGAGACAAATTTGGACAGTAACTTCTCATTTCACTTTACATATACTTAGATCATTTCATTGGGAAGTTTAGGCCTGATATATAGTATTCATCTGCCTAGTTGCACATCTTTAAATAGTTCTCTGTTTGTCATCAGTTGCTTCTAGGCTAGATACCTTTTAGACTTAGGCTATCTGTTTATTTTCTGCTGCTAAGTCTTTTGAGGTGCGTTGGGTATTGGGAACAGGCCATAGATTCGAAAGAATTTTTTTTAAGGCGCCCATTCACCCCCCGCCCCCTCTGGTCACTACTTTCGGTCCTACACCCGCCCGCGCCCCGCCTGGCCCCATGTGTAAGCCTCCTCTCGCTCGCCCTCGCCCCCTGACACCTGTGGCCCGCCTGTCGGCGCCGTTGTCTTCACGCTCGGCCACTGACAGGTGGGGGCCACCTGTCAGGATCTTCTTCCCCGATGGAAAGGGATCCCCTCTCTCCCGCCGGCGACCCCCACCTTCCAAATCCGCCGCCCCGTATCCGTTTTCGCCAAATTGACCGAGGGATCGCCTTCTCCGACCGCGGGGGATCTCATTCGATCGATGGCTGACGCGTTTTCACGCTTATGGAAAGCTTCCCGAAGCTTTTGGTAACCCTCACCGGCGATGGAAATAAACCTTCGGGTTTCCCCGGTTTAACCTTCCATCCTCGCCGTCGGTGACCCCTATTTAAGCCCCTCCCCTCACCGCACTCACCCCACACCAGCGAAGCCATTCTCGAGCGAAAGCAGAGCGCCGTCACCCTTCTTTCGAGCTTTGGTTCGGTTTCAACTCCGGCCGCCGCTCGCCGTCGATCCCGGCCTCCTCCGCCCTAGCCACCGCCCCCATCTGGTCCGCCGTCATCCACCCGTCCTCGGCCACGCCTCAATCGTTCGTGAAGACCACCGGATCTACGTCGCCGACGACCACCCGAACGACCCTCGCCGTCTACCCTCGCCGCCGGCCACCATCCTTCGACTACCCTCGCCGCCGCAGGTATGGTTGGAATCGCCGTAACCCCCTCATTCCATTTTTGCTGGTAGATAGGACTTAGCCCCCTCACCGTCGCTGTCGCCACCTCAACCGAGCCCCGCCGTCGCCGGAGACGAAGGGTGCGAGGCCCCTTACGCACGTGTCGTGCCGGATTAAATCCTGGCCGCACGATCGCGATCGGAGCGCACAGATTAAATCTCAAAGGGGTACGGAGCGATCGCAACCGTCGATCATTACTTAAACCCCAGGATCAATCTCGTGCATCCACGCGTACCCGTTCGCCACGTTTTAATCTGGACCCTCCGATTTCACTTAACCCCTCCCGCCTCGCACCTGGCCGTCAGATCCAGATCCAACGACTCTGAATCAGCCGGTCCACGCGCACAGTACCAGGGTCCACCGTGAGCCTGGCTCACCGTGGACCAGAACCCTTTTTCAATTTAAATAAAATTCCAGAAAATAGTTTAAACTTCAAAAATTCATATCTTGCTCAATTTAACTCCAAATTTCACCATTCAAATTTTGTTAAATCCAGAATAAATTCTCTACACATTAATGCCATAAAAACAGTATGTTACTGTTACCCAAAATATTTTTAACAAATAAAAGAATAAAAACCCCTTAGGGTTAAAATTAGAAATACAGAAAATAAATTAGGAAAAATCCTAAAAAGTTAAGTTTTACTGTTTTATACCAAACTTTAGAATATCAAAATATTACTTCACATAAAAACACCCACAAATATGTATGTTTATTATTTGGTGGATTTTTATCTGTTTATTGAATGTATTGTTTACTTTTCCGTATCGAGAAGACTACGAGTTTGTCGAGGAGCAGGAGTTCTACCCTGAGGTTCCTCCATCCCCCTTTGCTGATCAAGGCAAGTCATCGACCACTTCTGTGGAAACAGTTGATCATAATTGAGCCCATGTTTTAATAAACTATCGCTATAACCCATAGGTTAATATTGCATTAGTCCAATAATCAAGCCTTACACTTATATTTATTAGATCCCCGTCCTTGTGTGCAAACCCAAGCCATGCTTATTGAGCCTTAACTCCTTGTCACTCTACTATAAAAATATTAGCTAGTGCCCAATGTACCGGCACAACTGCTATAGGATAAAAAGAATGAGTCGTAGATAGCTGGATTCTGTATATGAATTTTCCCCGTTATTCTTGTCTCTGGACTCTGTTGGAGTTGGCTAGGTTATAAGTATGGTGGGTTCCGGGTGCAAGCTCGGGCACTGGTTTGTCGCACCCGGGGCACTATAAGGACCGGTCTGCGGGATCTGTTGCAAAGCACTTCCGTACCAACCACAAGTCTAATGGGTAAGTCCTAACTGGAAGTATGGAATACTCCGGCTCGATGCACCATAGAGGAGGGGGCAAGGGGCTAGCCTGCGGGCGGCTTGTACCGACGAGGCTCAAGGGGGGTATGGTGGGGCTCTGATGCGTCGGGACACCATATGAAACCCATAAGAGGGTGCTATTGGGTCGGGGAGGACTATATGGAAGATTTTGGCACGAGTTCCCGTGTGATGGGTCATCTCGTTACACTTCGGTGTAGGTGATGAGTGCGTGCCTTGTGGGTACAGTGGTACATCTCTGATCAGAGTAATTCAATCTTTTCGAAAAGCCGAGCCCACGGTCAAGGGTGGGTTGTGTGACTACTCGCAGTTAGTTTACAATTGTTTGAATGGTCGAGTTATTCATGGCACGTAAGGACTGTTGAGCGAGGTGGGGCTGACTGTACCCCTCGAGTTAGAAGATGTTGATGCACACACACATGTTTACTTTTCCGTACTAATAAATTGCTCACATTTAAGCTTTACAATTATGCTGCTTCCACAAAACTAGCCACTATCTCCCTTGTTATTACCTTACATTATATTTTCATTCGGTGGCTTGCTGAGTACAACTGTACTCACCCCGTTGACTTACACCATCAGAGCCAGTCTACTACGAGGAGGATGAAGGTCTGGAGTAGCGACCCAGTCAAGGCGAGACTGGAAGGAGGCTTTCATCTAGGACCCTTATTTTATTAGTTTCTCTTCACTTTATTCACTTTTGTATTAATGCGGTCTACGAACCGTGAATGATTGCCCGTATTGTACGTGGTCGCATGATGAACGTCTTGATTTATTGATTTTCTATGTAATTTCAATAAAGTCCTGATTTATTAAATCGGGGCGTGACAGCGTTCCAACCGAATGACACACACTATAGGTTTCGCCGGCGTGCCAGCGCACTGGACCAAAGTCACGCCCCTTTTGTGCCACATGGTACAAGTCACCCGCATGTGCTACTTGCCCCTCTCCACATAGTGTCTCGAGGTAGAATGTCTCATAGCTCCAGTTAAGACTTACCCACTAGACTTGTGGTTGGTACGGAAGTGTATTGCAACGGATCCCCCATACCAGTCCTTATAGTGCCCCAGGTGTGACTAACCAATGCCCTCGCTTGCACCCGGAACCCACCATGCTAACTTGAACAACCAAAACTCCATCACTAATAGAATTCTAGAGGGAGAGAAAATCACAGGGGATCATATAATAGAACCAAAGTATCTACGACTCATTTTTAATCCTATAGCAGTTGTGTCGATACATTCTACACTTCTAATATTAGTAAGTATCATGGTGACAAGGAATTCAAGCTCGATAGCATGGCTTGGGTTTGCACATCAAAATCGGGGATCTGATAAATATATTGTAGGGCTTTTGATTGGACTAATGCAATTATAACCTATGGATTTTAGCGATATTTAATTAAAACTTTGGTTCAACATGCTTAAAAATGGGGTTGGTGACTTGCCTTGTTCTACAAATGATGAAGGTGGAACTTAGGGAAAATATTTGGGCTCCTCGACGATGTCGTATTCTTCTAGGTATGTAAACGAGAAGAATAAACAATAAAAAAATAGAATAAACAATACAATCATACAAATTTTTTATCTAAATATGTATAGAATAAAAAGATAAACTTTCTGAAATTGGAATGGCAAATTTTAGAGTTAATTCCCAAGAGTTATGAATTTTTCAAGTTTAAAACAATTTTCTAGAATTTTATTTTAATTCCAATTTAAAACCATATATAAGTTCAATATAACATATTAATTTTATTAGATGAACATGAATGGAATAAAAATATAAATTTTCTAAAATTTGAATGGCCAAATTTGGAGCTAATTTGAAGAAGATATGAATTTTTGAAGTTTAAAGCAATTTCTGGAATTTATTTAAACTTTAAATCAGGCGCCAGTCCAAGGTAAACCGAGTCCACCGTGAACCCGTGTACTATGTTATGGACCGGAGTGCAGATCGCCGTTGGATCGTGATCAGACGCACATGGTGGAGGCGGTGTGATTAAATGAAATCAGACTGCTGAGAGCGCTCGGTACCGGTTCGATCAAATGGATGGCCCAGATTGAATCCGTTTGGGTTTTAATCTCAGACATTCACGCCTGATTGAACGGTGGTGATCGAATCAGACACGGCACGGGTAATTACCTGTGTCGGTCGTCTTCTCCGACGATGGCAGCAGCTTGTGGCGGTCGCAGCGACGACGACGACTGCTAAGACTACCAGGCAAAGCTAGAAATGGAATCAGTGTGGTGAGGGGAACACAATGATACTGGTGTGGTGGCTCGAGATCGACGGAGCAAGGTCGGTGATGAGAAAGGGTGGCAGAGAGGTTCAGGTCATCATTGGGGACGGTATTCCAGCGGTCTTCAGCGAGGACAGAGGGGTGGCTAGTGTCAGGGAGGTAATTTCGGTCACAGGGAGGTCAACGGTGGGCTGGATGGTGGACTCTAGTGACGGTGAGTGGCGATTGGAGGGCGAGCAGTAGTGGTGGCGCAAAAATGCAATGTTGGCGCTCTGATCATGCGGGGCTTACGCGAGTGCGAGGGCTGAACACGGCATTCAAAGAGGGGGCTTTTATATGGCGTCGTGCAGTGAAGGGGGGGCGTGAGCCATGAAAGCCGAGAGGGGAATTAAACTCTGGCGAGGTGGTTAACGCAGGTAATTACGGCGTCGTGGGGCTTAATGTGAGGGGATTCGAGGGGTAAACGATCGCTAGCATTAAGGTGAATAAAGACCGGACATCAATTCGACGGGAGGGGCCAGCGAAGGCAGATTCGGGAGTTATGGTGGCGGTCGGGTATCTCAGGGGAATGAGGTCACGGGGAAGACGAAGGTGATAGGTGGGCTCCACTGGTTAGTGATGGCAGAGAGGGCGAGGGTGCAATGATAGGCGCCGACAGGTGGGCCAGGGCGCACACGGCGACAGGGAGAGAAGGCTGATAGGTAGTCCAGGGCTCGGGCGTGAGGCTGAGAGCACCCAAAGGTGGGGTTGAGAAACCATGTTGAAAAACATGGGTTTGATACTCCAGATGTGATGAGTGATTGTCAACGGAAGTCAAAGGATGAAACATGAAGACCTGCTGAGTCTGAGGCGCGTGTGACTCATGTATACGGGCAGCGAGTGACAGCCGGGCAGAGGAGCCAAAGAGACGGGCTGCCCCAATCCGGGTACATGAGCTAGGAGCGGCAGATGATCCACTAGTCTATTGACTGGGTTTGACTCAGGTAGACGGGCGGTGAGCGATTGCCGGGCTGAGGAAGCTGCGGGGTCGGGTCGGCCCAATCCGGGTATCCGGTGCGAAGACGGTGGACGCTTTGTCTGTTTCGGCGCAAAACTGACAACCTATGATTATTGTGTTTTTAGGATATTAATATTTAGTTTAAGTCCAGAATATTTTTATTTGAGTCAGTTGATTTTTCTAAGAATATGTTAGTCTTTTTCGGAATTTATTTTAGAGTCAGTGTTAATTTACCCTAGGGGTAAATTAGTATTTTCATGTATTAGGAGTCACCTATAAATAGGACCATATCCCCCTAGGATAGATGACTGTTTTTGTTTTCAAGATCAATCTACAATCTTCAGTCCACCGTCGTAAATTTTTCCCGAGAAGCGGTGATCTTCGGTTGTTTTGTCGGTTGAATCAAAACCAGGACGGAGCTCTCTGGTGCGCTACCCGAGCGACATTACGCACCGGAGAACAAGAAGGGAGCAGGCGTGGCTGCCTAGCCTAGCCCTAGATGTATGCGCTCGGCACATAGCTGCAGCACTTAGGAAGTCTACGATGTTTTGGGCTACGCGTGCGAAGGCTGTTTGGGTGGTGTGCTCAGTGCAATCTGCAGTACTGCCAGCTGAAGCTGTGCCGTGTGCAGGCGTCCAAGGCAAAGCAGCAGCTTCACGGGATGTTCAAGATGCAGCAGCAGCATTGAATAGCGTGCGCAGGAGATAGGTCCCAGACCCAAGGCATCGGCATGGAAGGGAAGCATTTTAATCCATTCCTCGTTTTGCGTGCCCTAGTTGCAAATCTGTGTGACACATGTTCTTCAGCAACAAGATTTGGCCTCTAACGCAAGTAACCCTCTTAATCTAATATGCTATTTGTCAGTTAGTTAATTAAATGAATGGTTATCGCTGTTAATTAGCAGTAAATTTGTTTTAATAGTTTCGTAGATAATTTTTATCTGCTAGACATTATTAATTAATCTTCTTATTAAATATCTCATTTTTTTATTTAAATATTTTTGTTTAACCTTCTCATATAAAAAGAAAAAAAGGGGAGGTTATTATTATTAATCGCAGTAATATTTTTATTCGAGTTTTTCTGTGCAATATTTTTGGTTTAATTCTGAATTAATTTTTAATGATCCATGTTTTATTTATTTGATTAGTATTTTATTTCTAGACTGAAATATAAGTATTTCGTGATTTATCTAGGTGTTTTTATTTACTACAATATTTTATTTAGTTTATCTTTAATATCATTTCAATTAAGACACCGGTCGTTTTTAGGCTAGACAACTTTAATTCTTGTAATTTGCTTTGTTAATATTGTTTGTCTCGCTAAGTTCATCTGGGTGTTGGGTTTAAAACATAGTTTAGCAAGAATTTTTTAGGCGCCCATTCACCCCCCTCTGGTCGCTACTTTCGGTCCTACAGGGGGGCAGAAGTCAGTGAGGGTTTCGCGGGTGAATGGGCTGGCCGGCTAGAGAGAGAGAGGAAAGGAGGGGGCAGCCCAATGCAATTTAAATTCATTTCTGAATAAAAATAATTGCTAAAAATGGTTTAAAAATTATGAGCTACTTGCAAAGGTTCTAAAAATTTGTAAAAATTCTCAAAAATATATCTTGGCCTTAAGATTATAATATATATCTTTCTCATACCTTGGTTTGGACTATTTCTCTAGATATTTATTTATTTGGACATTTTCAGCTTTAAAGAAAATAAAAAATAATCCTTTTTCTAGAAAAGTATATTTATAAATTTTATTTTTACCTTTGGAAATTTGGGTTGTTACATCTCCCATCATTGACATCTCAAACTCCCTGATCATAGAATATGCAAACTCGACAACAAGAGTATTAGAAGAACCATCAAAGATGATGTCATCAACATATATCTGAACAAGTAGGAAGTTTTTGTCATGCTTGAGAGGGAACATGGTTTTATCAACAGAGTCCATTATGTACCCATGCTCAAGCAAAAATGACCTAAGCCTATCATACTATGCTCTAGGTACTTGCTTGAGCCCAAAGAAAGCCTTACGGAGTTTTGAAGACTCTATGTGGTACTTGGGATGCTCAAAACCAAGGGGTTTTTAACATAAACATCTTCAGCAATGAAACCATTAAGAAAAACACTTTTGACATCCATTTGAAAAAGTTTGAAACTACGAGATGTTGCAAATGCAAGAAGAATCCTAATGGCCTCTAGACGAGTAATTGGAAAAAAAGTTTCCCCAAAATCAATCCACTCAATTTGTGAAAAACCCAGTAGCCAGTCTAGCCTTTTTTCTCACAACAGACCCATCCTCGCCATGTGTTGATGCCAAGATTTGGTAAAGCCTAGGGCCCACCAGGGATGTCGTACGGTCAAAAGAAGTCAAATAGTTCCGATCAAAGATGGTCAAAGAAGCCCGTCCATGACGTGTAACATGATCGGATATGAAAAAGCCGATGGAGATAAAAGTTAGAAGAAGATAAAGATTATCCAGAATCAGTTATGATAGATTAGTTGGACGGCAATTCTCCAGATTATAAATATGTATACCTTAGTTAGGTCAAACAACACACAAACCATAAAACAACTTTTCGGCACATCACCACCCTTGGCTTCCCAAGGTTAATGCCATCAGGATTCGACACTAGGAGCTGGGCTGCATCGTTCCGATATGTGGTGAAGAGGTGAGTCCCACCACCCGACGATCGTATCGAGTAGGTCAGTGTCCTCACAACTGCATGAATTTGATCTCTTGAAGCATCAGCTGAAGCAGTACGATCATCGATTTATCTTGGTATATTGGCTAGGTCTAATGCTGCATCAGTTTGATCTCTTAGATTGATGTGATTTAGGTGTGGTAGTCTGAGGCTTCATCGGTTAGGTCTCACATCTCTTTCTATTGTATCTTCTTAATGTTGTATACCATTCATCTAAATAAAGTGTGCCCGGTACTTTGAAGTATTGTTAAGTTCATCGTAATACTTTGAAGTATTATTTTTGTGTGATATTATTACCTGGCGACTCCATCCCCCTTTCTACTATTAAGGATTATCAGGCAGCTTACATCCACGGAATCAATAGCATGCTTCTCATAAGCACGCTTATTTCCCACAAAAGCATCCTCTCCTAGTTCATCAGGGTGAGGTTCCTCTAGAACATAATCCTTTTTCTCTTGCTTGGGAACAATTCTCAAGTTTCGATACCAATCCATAAAGTTCGTTCGAGAATTTTTATCTCATTCAAGAATAGATCGCAAATTAAAAACTGGAGTGCTCTTAACAGTAGGCATAGTAGGTGCCATGATCTACAAAAGATTAAATGTGAGGTTTAGCACTATGCAATGTTTAACTTCTATACAATAAAGATTTTCCACTATCTAAACCAATTACTTTCCCTCTCATAACTAATAGTGGCGCAAGATCCATGGTCACACTCTCTCCTATTGAGCTTTGGCATCACTACTAGAAGCTAGTTGACATAAGTAAGCAACTCCTTGCTAATCACATCGTATGTGACTCTTGTCATTGGAGAACCATCCAATGCTCGACTCCAACTCCTATGCTCCAAGGCACAAAACTGTTTTGATAGCCTTGTCATGTGAACCAACACTTTGCATGCAGAAGTCCGACTTCCACCCCAACTGGTCGAGATAAAAGATAGCACCCTGCTTTGGCAGACCCACTATCAATGAGCATGAACCTTGGTGGGTGAAGCTATTAGGAAGAACTTCAACACTTCATTTCTGAGGGAAAAACTACTCTATTGCCATAACGTCCCTAGCGCACACGAAACATGTAAGATTAGAATAACAGCAACATAAGAAAAACATCACATGCAATCAAATTAACTGTGATATTGTATGGCCTTCTTCACATGGCGATCTCCATCTCCATGGCTCCCATCATCACGTGCATGCTCCCAGCCTCCATGAAGAGAACTAGTCCATCTCTCATAGTCTATAGTAATTATATGGGCCGAAGCTCCGCGGAAACGACATGCAAGTCACAATAAATTTTAAATCAGCATTGGGATGTAAATAACCATGACACGCAGGCCATAATTAATTACATTCATTGCATTCATCTCATACATCACATTTTAACTAAGGCCATGCCTGTCACAATATTCTATACAAAACAAAGTTAGGCGAGCAATCTACAAATGACTGGATTCTGGATTTGAAAAAAAATCGGGTCAGCAAGCTCGGTTTTTAAAAATCGGGCAGGTCGGAACTTCTGATCTAGCATCGGAATGTCTGATCTCTTCGAACTTCCGATCAATATCGGAATCCCGCATCACAACAATTGCATTCTGTATCGAATCATTATTTGACATCAGAACATCCGATCAGTATCGGAACTTCCGATCCGCCATCGGAACTTCCAATCATATCAGAACTTCTGATCTGCCATGGACAGAAACATATCTAATCTGTTTTCCACCATGTATCTCCATACATGAGGGATCTAGATCGAACACTACGCATGTAGGCTCTGATACCACTGTTAGGGAATAGGGGAGCTACGCTAGCTATCAAATTCAAAAATTCTTCCCTAGGCCCTAGGCTCATATGCATGTGAGATCATAGATTCAGTACCTTCTATCACGAGACACGCTAGGTGCAGCGGAAGAATATATTGGAGCAGCGCGTCTAGCCTCTCCTCGCTTCGTCCTTGTCGTCCTTCACCAATCATGAGTGTCGCTATTGGAGCAACGCCTCCACGGAGTCCACATGTATAGGGATGGAGTACCTCCCACGGCAGCATGCTAGCATCGCACGTGAGAGACGGGGATCCTTGACCTCAACGCTTGAGATCAAGAATGGAAGGAGAGAACTCTTGGGTGGCTAAATCTAATCTAGGCTTACTGATTGCCCCAAGACATCCTCCTCCTCTCCTTTTGTAGGGCTGAGGACCCCTGGGTCATGCTCATCCCGAAACACTAAAAACTGTAACATATCCAATCTGTTTGCCGATGTCGGAACTTCCGATAGGGTATTTTAGTTCTCCTGATACAATATAACACACAATAGATCCAATTTGTTATCGCCCACCTCGGAACTTCCGATACCATATCGGAACTTCCGATCAGTACAAAATTCCCCGATTTCGAATAGGAACTTTTGGCTCGTCGGAACATCATATACCATATCGGAACTTCCAAAACAACATTTGCTCTCTGTATCGAGACCAAAAATTAACCGAAACTTCTAATACTTCCTATCAGAACTTCTGTTCCATTGATTTTTCTTGGGCACAAATTTCAAGGCGTCTATTACCAAGACCGACATTGGCTATAGAAGCCAGTCAGCCGATAGAAAGCCCTCAAGTCAGTCTCCAAAAGATCATTGATAGGCAATTCATCACACGCTGGTCAATCAATCCTAAACATTGTTCAACTGTTGGGGAATAAGAGAGCTACGCTAGCTAGCAAATTCAAAATTTACGCCCTAAGCCCAAGACTCATGCATGTGCGAGATCATGGATCGGTACCTTCTAGCATGAGACACGCTAGGTGCAGCGGAAGAAGATGTCGGAGTAGCGCGTCAAGCCTATCCTTGCTTCGTCCTTGTCGTCCTTCGCTGATCCGATCGATGAAGATGACATAGTCATTCGCATGTAAATGTCCACGAGCATTGCTATTGGAGCAACACCTCCATGGAGTCCACATGTACAGGGATGGAGAACCTCCCACGGTTGTTGACACGGAAACGTGCCCCCGCACTTGGGTCAGTCCGGCGATCCAAAAGTGCACGGATACTTAGGGACGGGCCTAAGCGTGACGTAGCACTGACGCCGCGTTCCGACTACCCTTAATAGTGATAAGGGGGGTGGAGTCGCCAGGCAACCAGATTACAAGAAATAATCCAATTAGCCGAAAGAAATAGATTAAACAAGTTAAAATCAGCAAAGCAGTCGGAGTCCTCCTGGTTCGAAGTTGATGCGAAGGGTGCGCCGAAGGGTACCTTCAGCGTCTGGTGCGAAGTACTATGCTGAAGGGTGCTTCGGCGCTCGGTGCGAAGTGCTTCGCCGAAGGGTGCTTCGGCATTTGGACTGATCCGGCTGAAGGTAGACTCTGAACGGATCTGAACGCGGTGATCACCTCCGAACAGCGGGGTTCGGCGCGCGATCTCCGATGCAGCGAATTACAGAGTAGTGACGTGAAGGTCACACGCGGGTGCAACTTGGTCTTGGCACGGAGAGTACTCGTGTGGAAGCCTGTCACGATGAAGTGTACCGGCGAAGCCTGTTGTCGAAGCCTGCGGCCTTGTCGAAGGGTGTCCTAGGGACCTCCAGAACCGATCTCTCAGCCCCGAACACCTCCGGCGAAGGGGCTCGGAAGATGCGAACCTGCAACAGAGATGATGCGAAGTACCAATTCGGCCTTAGGACCGAATTTGCGAAGTGTTGCACGAGTGGCGAAGGTAGCAATCTATTACGCAGATTAGTGGATACTTCACAGGCGAAGTAACAAGGCGATAGCAATATGTTACGTAGATTAACGGGGACTTCACGGGCGAAGTACCAAGGCTTACTACTGTTCCGTAGCGGCGGACGGAGGGCTGCCAGGCAAACCCACGAAGAGGTACAGGAAAGTAAAGATAAAAGTAAAGGTACGATCAAAGCAAGGCTTTGGTTTTGTTTGTGTTGGGGGGGCTCTCCACGCCGGCCAGGCCTCTGTATTTATAGAGGGTTAACTCTAATCTAATCTGCTATTAATCCGGCTGGATAGAGATAATGACTGAGCTGGCAACGCGTCCAACTCTATCTCTGCCGAGGTGGGCTTCGGTCAGGCTCGCCGAGGCCTGCTCCTCGGGCCGAAGCTTCGGTAGCGTGGGCTTCGGCCAGGCCCGTTGAGGCTTGCTCCTCGGGCAGAAGCTTCGATAGCGTGGGCTTCGGCCAGGCCCATTGAGGCTTGCTCCTCGGGCCGAAGCTTCGATAGCGTGGGCTTCGGCCAGGCCCATTGGGGCTTCCTCCTCGGGCCGAAGCTTCGATAGCGTGGGCTTCGGCCAGGCCCATCGAAGCTTGCCGTCGGGCTGAAGCTTCGACAGTGTAGGCTTCCGAAGCTTCGGCAACGTGGGCCTCCGAAGGTTGCCGAAGCTTCGACAGCGTGGGCCTCTGAAGGTTCACGAAACTTCGGTAGCATGGGCCTCCGAAGGTCTCCGAAGCTTCGGCAGCGTGGGCCTCCGAAGGCTTCCTGGCCGAAGCCCATGGGCTGGCTGGAGGCTTTCGAATCCCGTAGCTCGATGGGCTTCTGCCCCGTAGGGCTTCGGACAGACCCTAGACATGTGTATTTTTGGCCCAAATCACCAAAAATTGATATTTTGATAATCTAGCCATTAATGCTATTTTTTGCTATCAACACATGCCCCCCTGCCTTTTAGTGAACTAGTGAACTAAAAGCACAATGAGCTTGAGACGATACTGTTTATATCGGCTTTTCGACATTTTTATGACGTTTGCCATACACTCGGGAAATATCCTTTCAAGTACCTACCATTCAAAGCCCTTCGAAACCGCTCTCCCTGTAGGGATTCCAACACGTATGCGTTGTCAGGAGCGATTTCGGCTACCTTAAAAGGACCTTCCCAACTAGGTGACCATTTCCCATGCGAAACAGTCGACATACAACCGAAGTAACTTTATTAATTCAGCCTTTACATCGGGCTGTAAATGTTGGTTTACAAAAGTCGGCCTTGGGATGCTACCATTGCCTATATCAACTTCCTCCAAGGGGTCAGCCGACGCAAAACCTTGCCCTAACTTTTCTACTTCGCTAAAGTCCTCGACGGCCTCGGCAATACCGTCTTGATTAGACCGATATTGCTCCACGCGAGACTTTAGCCATTCTTGATTATTTTTGCTAGACATGACTACTAATACAAAAATAGCCGTGCTACTCCAGCCGGCTTTACAGACACTGGTACAAACCGTCCTCTGGATACACTAACAAAGTCATAATCCGAAAGATCCCTACCTGATAAACACTCTACTTTGTTATGGACGGTGTCAACCGACACATCGGCCAAAGCTACTTGGGCCGAAGGATCCGTGGGGATGACCTCCACCTCATCGCCGTCCCACTATACCAAGCACTGGTGTAGGGTAGAGGGTATGCAACAGTTCTCATGGATCCAGTTACGTCCGAGTAACACACTATAGTTACCTTGCACATTGACAATGAAGAACGCTGTCGGCAACGTCTTGATGCCCACTGTCAACTCCATAGAGAGAACTCCCTTGGCCTCGGAGCTCTCGCCGTTGATGTCGTTGAGCATCAAGTTAGTCTTCTTCAGGTCATCTTCTTCCCTGCCTAGTTTCTTCAACAATGAATAAGGCATTAGATTAACAATGGCGCCGCCATCGACGAGCATCCGAGAAATCGGCTTCCCATCAATGTGACCCCTGACATAGAGAGGCTTAAATGCAGACTAAGTCCTCGGGCTTCTCGAAGATGGCGTTGCGTGGATCGAGGTTCAATTGAGTGACCTCGCCTCATCCCGTGGTGGCGCGAACTCGGCAGGTAATGTGATGATGTTGATGTCCATCGCCTGAGGTGCGGGCCCCTCTGAGACGGGCGAGTAATCATCGTCAAGCAAGTCATCCTTTTTGTCGCTTGGACTGGGAGCCGGGTTGTTTTTCTCAACCGGCTTCTCTCTCCATACCTGCTTTGTGGCTGGCCGAGGGCGAATCTCTTCGAAGATAGCATCGCGCTCGGCCTCAGCTACCTTCTCGCACATCTCATGTGCCCCCAGCCTTTGTAGGCGTCTTTTTTGCGATTTGGACATGCCCGGGGGAGCCCAAGATGGCTTTGGCTTGGTGCCTGGAGCTACTGTTTGACCCCTGTTAATTCTGGCCGAAGTGTGTCCTTCGGCCTCGGGCGCCCTGTGTTTGAAGGGGGCTTCGCTGTGAACCCCGTCGAACGGATCGGCCTTGTTCGGCCGATCGAACCATGCTTCGGCGCGGAGTCCGGCCGAAGCATGCGGCTTACCTCCATCAGACCCCGGCGACAGAGTCTTCGGGATTGGGAATTCTTGAGACCCAACTCTGATAGTTATGGCTTCGGACTCCCTGACTTCAGCCTTCGCGTGTTCGCACCCCATGGCTCCGCTCTGCAGGGTCTGATTCGGAGGTACCACAGACAGTCTGTGGATGATGCCCCCCTCCGCTGCGTCTGTTTGCCCCTGCCATCCATAAAACTCTGAAGGAAAACAAGCAGCAGGGTTAGTCTGCGGAGGGTACCCCGACACAGATATGTGCGGAGCCCATGGGGTTCCCGCCTAGTCATACGGTGGAGGCATCGGAGGCTCTAGCGGCCTTGGCCACTGCGAGCCGAACCCGTCACTCGGAGGGGGGTTCGGCCAGGTCGAAGGTGTCTCCGACCACACTAGCGAAGGATCCCGCTAGGCCGGAGGTATGTTTGCCCAGTGTGGGCCGAAGCCTCCCATCGGAGAAGTCCACCATGGTGCGGGGTTCGGCCATTGGGGGCCGAAGCTGTCGCATGGGGACCCCGACCACTGGGGTTTGAAGTTGTTGCACGGGGGTTCGGCCATCGTGGCTCGGAACCACCGTGCGGAGCACCAGGATACCTCGGCCCGAAGCCTTCGTGCGGAGGGTTCGCAACCTTCGGTCCGAAGGCACCCTTCGAAGGTCTTGGCCTGTAACACCGCAAGATTTAAAAATAAATAAAATGGAGGAAATATATTATTAAAAGAATTTCTGGAATTATTGATTAAAGAAAACCATAAAAGAGCCCTATTAAAGCCAAACAGGGAGAAATATTCAAAATTTGGACTTGGAAAATTTATGAAATAATCTAGAGACCAAGACATAATTTTAAGAATTTTTACAAATTTTTATCAAAAGTGATTCAACCCTTAATCAAATAAATGAATTACTGGAATTATTTTAAATCGGAAAACAATTTTAATTTGAAATGGGCCTCAACCCTCAATATGCCTCGGTCCAACCCAGCCCAGCGATCGCGTCACTAACAGGTGGGACTGACCTGTTGGCACCGCCTCCCTCCTCTCACTCCCGCCCGTGCCCCGCCTCAGCCCCACTGGTCAGCCACACACGGTCGCCTCTGTCTCTCTGGTCACTAGGGCCCGCCTGTCGGTGCTCTCCTTTCCGTCCGCCCGCTGACAGGTGGAGCCCACCTGTCAGATTCATCTTCTTCCTGGGCAGGGGATCCCCCCTTCCTTTCCCGGTGATCCCTTTCCTTCCCTCACCGTCGGCCACCCCGATCCGACTGGATCCGCCTCAGACACCCTTCCTTGGACCACCGTGACCCCCTTCCATCTATAGGCCACTCCTTTTTGCAAATATGGAAGCTAGCCCGCACGGATGGAACCCTCGCCGGAGAAGGAAGAAAACCTTCGGTTTCCTTCCGTTTGGCCATCACCGGTGCCCCTATAAATACCCCTCGGGTCACCGCTCACTGCCCATACCGCCTAAGCTCGAGCCGTAGCTCTTTCAGAGCGCCACTGCCCAGTTTTGGCTTTTCTTCCCTGCCACACCTCCGGCCGCCGTCCGTCGTCGACTCCGGCTCCCGCCGTCCACGTGGTCGCCACCGTCGGGATCCCCGTCAACCACCCGTCCTTGGACACCCCTCAATTGGCCGTGAAGACCACCGGATCGCCGTCGCCGTCGACCACCCGAGAAGACCTTGCCGTCTACTCTCGCCGCCGGCCGCCATCCTTCGACCATCCTCGCCGCCGCAGGTACAGTTGGAACCGCCGTACTCCCCTCGTTTCATTTCTACTGGTAGCTAGACCCCTAGGCGCTCGCCGTCGCTATCGCCGCCACGCCCGAGCACCACCGTCGCGGAGACGAAGGGGGCACGTGCCCCCTTAACGCGTGCCGTGCCGGACGGGCTCTCGGCCGCTCAATCTGCGATGAAAGGCTGAGATTATAACCCCCCTTGATCTAATCTGAGGCGTCCATCTGGTCAAAGAGGTACGGGACCATCCGAGTCGTTGATTATAACTTAAGTCTCTGGCTTGATCTCGTGCGTCCACGCGTACCGGTTCGATGCGATCTAATCGTGGCTGTCTATTTCCACTTAACCCTCCCACCTCGCGCCTGACCGCTTGATCTGGATCGGACGGTCCAGAACGATCCGGTCCACGCGCATAGTAACCGGGTTCACCATGGGCCTGGCTCACCGTGGACTAAATCCCATTTTCTGTTTAAATAAAATTCCAGAAAAATGTTTAAACTTCCAAAATTCATAACTTGCTCATTTTAACTCCAAATTTCACCATTCAACATTTATTAAATTCAGCACTTTATTCTCTACACATTAATGCCATAAAACAGTATGTCACTGTTTCCCAAAATATTCTTATTAATTAAATGAATAAAAACCCCTTAGGGATAAAATTATAAATTCATAAAATAAATTGGGAAAAGCCTTAAAATCTAATCTTTAATGTTTTTCACCAAACTTCAGAATAATAAACCTTATTTCACATATTAAACCCCAAAACACTTGTATGTTTATTATTTTGTGATGTTTTATCTGTTTATTGAATGTATTGTTTACTTTTTCCGTATCGAGAAGACTACGAGTTCGTCGAGGAGCCGGAGTTCTATCCCGAGGTTCCACCTTCACCCTTTGCTGATCAAGGCAAGACACAACCCCCATTTTGATCATCATTGAGCCCATGTTTTAATAAATTATCGCTATAACTCATAGGATAATATTGCATTAGTCAAATATCAAGCCCTACACTTATATTTATTAGATCTCCATCCTTGTGTGCAAGCCCAAGCCATGCTTATTGAGCCTTAACTCCTTGTCACTCTACTATGAAAGTATTAGCTAGTGCCCAATGTACCGGCACAACTGCTATAGGATAAAAAGAATGAGTCGTAGATAGTTGGATTCTGTTATATGAATTTCCCCCGTTATTCTCATCTCTAGACTCTGTTGGAGTTGGCTATTTATAAGTATGGTGGGTTCCGGCTGCAAGCTAGGGCATTGGTTGGTTGCACCCGGGGCACTATAAGGACCGGACTGTGGGATCTGTTGCAAAGCACTTCCATACCAACCACAAGTCTAATGGGTAAGTCCTAACTGAAAGTATGGAACAATCCGACTCGATGCACCATAGTGGAGGGGGCAAGGGGCAACCTGCGGGAGACTTGTACCGACGTGGCTCAAGGGGGGTATGGTGAGGCTCGACGCGTCGGGACACCATATGAAACCCATAAGAGGGTGTTGTCGGGTCGAGGAGGACCATACAGAAGGTTCTGGCACGAGTTCTCGTGGTATGGGTCATCTCGTTACACTTTGGTGTAAGGGATGAGTGTGTGCCTTGTGGGTACAGTGGTACACCTCTTATCAGAGTATTTAATCTTTTCAAAAAGCCGAGCCCACGGTCAAGGGTGGGTTGTGTGACTACTCGCAGTTAGTTACAATTGTTTGAATGGTTGAGATGTTCATGGCATGTAAGGACTGTTGAGCGAGGTGGGGCTAACTGTACCCCTCGAGTTAGAAGATGATGATGCATACTCATGTTTACCTTTCAGTATTAATAAATTGATCACATTTAATTGCTTTACAATTATTCTTTTCCGCAAAATAAGCCACTATCTCCCTTGTTATTGCTCTGCATTATATTTGCATTCGGTGGCTTGCTGAGTACGTTTGTACTCACCCCCGTTGACTTACACCACCAGAGCCCGTCTACTACGAGGAGGATGAAGGTCTGGAGTAGCGACCCAATCAATGCGAGACTAGAAGAAGGCGTTCATCTAGGACCCTTTGTTTTATTAGTTTCTCTTCACCTTTATTCACTTTTGTACTAATACGGTCTACGAACCGTGAATGATTGCTCGTATTGTATGTGGTTGCATGATGAACGTCTTGTTTTTATTGATTTTCTATGGAATTTCAATAAAAGTCCTGATTTATTAAATCGGGGCATGACAAGATGGTATCAGAGCCGACTTGACTGTAGGAAGGCAAACAGACCTGACCCTAGGACTTATATTAGTCATATTTTCTTACAAAACCACTTACCCTCTCATCTTCTAAGGTTTTCACGAAAATTTCTCTCTATTGTAGATGTCGGTCCGTACCATGAGCGGGACACTTCGTGACGAGGCGGGATTCCTCGGATTCGAGCATGAGCCAATGTTTCACGGAGTCTTCCCCGATGAGGAGGAAAGCTATTGCGAGGTCACCATCGTCATCCAGCCTACTACACAGACAGCCCACACCTATCGAGACGGAGGACCCACCTTCTTAGTTGCCAGCCAGCGCACCGCCCTCCAGGCCCTTACCGAGCTCCGGGTGATCTACGACAGCGAGCTCTACGACACGGACTATCGTTTTGTGCCCCTTTGCACTACAGGGAGTCCCCACAACGTCTACGTCACCACGCTCTCCTAGATCCACTCCGCGGTTGGGCACACCATACGCTTGTTGGAGGCGATGGATGAACTCCACTATGAGGCACTGCAGGATGCCAACGTACAACGTGACATGATCGACTTCTACCGTCACTCTTTTGAGGATCTGAACCGCGAGAACGGAGATCTTCGATGCCGTGTCCAGCAGGGACACCGGTTGGCTGCTGAGGCCGAGGAGTTGAGGTGCCAGAATGAGCTCCTATGTCAGAGCGTTGCCGACAATGCCAATCTTCGTCAGCAGATTGAGGAGTTGAAGAAGGATCTCGAGGAGGTCGCCCCCCTTCCGTCCTGCAAGTGGAAATCACTTCGGATCCCCATAGCGAGGCCTAAGAGGATTTCCCGTAGCGCACCTCCCGCCGGACCCTCCAGCTCTACGACCCCAACCATTTCCACTGAGCCCATGGTCGAGTCGTCCCCTAAGCTACCGTAGACGTAGTTTTACAATTGATTGTTTCCTTTTATTGCTTTGGATTGTATAGCCACTCATGTCAAATATAAGGCATGAGTGAAGATTAAATAAAAAGAAATAAATGTAATCGCAAGAACGACACATTTTGAAATAAAGCTTAGTATCATTTCCCCTAAGAAAGTGTTGTCTATTTTGGAAACTTCAGGATGACTAACACCTAAGGCTCCGATGCTCCCCAAAATGGAGGGGAAACGGTAACCTGCCCCAGTGGGGAGCGACCGGGCAGAGACAAGCCCCAGTCGCCAACCACCCCACGTTGGCCGAAATGATGGCCAACCAAAACCAGTTGGTAGCTGCACTATTGAACCAGATGCAGTAGCAACAGATGCAAGAGCAGCAGGCCAAATTATTCCGCCTCCACCAGTAGCCTGATATACCTCGCCCCACCACTCCCGCTCCCGCACCCGCCAACCAGCTCTCGGAGTTTCTTTGAGTTTGCCCTCCCACCTTCTCAAGCACCACCAACCCCATGGAGGCTGGTGATTGGTTGAGGACGATTGGGAAGAAGTTGGACCTCCTGACCTGTACCGAGCAGGAGAGGTTAGCCTTTGCTGCCCACCAACTCCAGGGTCCTGCAACAGAATGGTGGGACAACTTGCGTGAGACTTTGCCCAAGGGACACGTCCACACTTGGGCTGAGTTCTCCGCCGACTTCCGTGCAGACCATGTCCCCAACAGCATTATCGCCCAAAAGCAACAAGAGTTTAGGGATCTGCAGCAGGGAAGCAGGTCCGTAATAGAGTATCTACATGAGATCAACCGGTTGGCACGGTATGCGCCTGAGGATGTCCGTACTGATATGGCCAGGCAGTCAAAGTTCCTCCGGGGACTGAAGGATGAGCTCTCCCTTCAGTTAATCTCCGGAGATTATGCCAACTTCAGAAGTTGCTGAATAAAGCTATTATTCAGGAGACCCAGCAGAACAAGGTCGACCTGAAGAAGAAGAGAATGATTGCCTTCCGCCAGAACCAAGGAATGGTGCAGAGGCCCCGCTTCACACCTCCCCCACCGGTGCCCCAATACCATCAACGCTCGGTGTATCGTCCAGCGCTAACCACCACCAACGCTGGAGCCAGACATCCTCGCCCCGCTCCCGCCGCACCGGCCGCTCCACCCGCCCCTGCAAAGAAAGCAGAGGTTCTACGCGACAAACATGGCAAGCCCGTGATATGCTTCAACTGCCGCCAGGAGGGGCATTACTCCCACCAGTGCCCCCACCCCAAGCACGCACAAGGAGTCACGACCAACCCTGTCGTCCACGCCCGTGTCAACCACGTCTCCGCCGAGGAAGCCCAGGCTGCGCCCGAGATCGTCATGGGTAAGTTCACGGTACATTCGGCCCTTCCAGTGGTTTTATTTGACACTGGAGCTACGCACTCCTTCATATCAATGGCTTTTGTGGAAAAGAATAATCTGAACATAAGTGAATTACCAAGACCCGTATTAATAGCCACCCCTGGCAAACAAACTCTAGCCCATTCCTATAGTCCAAGGTTATGGGTGGATATCCAAGGCAGAATATTCTGGGCCGACCCCATCCAAATAGAATGCCAAGGCTTGGATCTCATTCTAGGAATAGATTGGCTCAATAAGCACCAAGGTGTGATAAGATGTGCCCGGAGGCAAGTAACCGTGACCAGTGAAGAAGGGACTGTTATCACATTCCAGATGCCGAGCCTAAAGTCCGGAAGACCTCAGCTACACCAGATCACATTGGAGGAGATACCAGTAGTCTGTGAATACCCGGACGTATTTCCGGAGGATTTACCAGGGATGCCACCCAAGAGAGATATCGAGTTCCGGATTGACCTAGTACCCGGAACTACTCCCATCTACAAGCGACCATATCGGATGGCCACCAATGAGCTAGCTGAGATGAAGCAGCTGCTGGAGGATCTTTAGAAGAATGGGATACATCAGACCTAGCACATCCCCGTGGGGAGCCCCCATCATCTTCGTTGAGAAGAAAGAAGACAAGGCTAAGCGTATGTGCGTAGATTATTGAGCCCTAAATGAGGTGACCATCAATAACAAGTACCAGTTACCCAGGATCGATGACCTATTTGATCAGCTGAAAGGAGCTACGATGTTCTCCAAGATCGACCTGCGGTCTGGATATCATCAGCTGAGGATTCGAGAGGAGGATATACCCAAGACAGCTTTTACCTCTCGTTATGGATTGTATGAGTGCACCGTTATGTCTTTTGGATTAACCAACACCCCGGCTTTCTTCATGAATATGATGAATAAGGTGTTTATGGAATATTTGGACAAGTTCATTGTGGTATTTAGAGATGACATCCTCATCTAGTCCAAGGACCAAAAGGAGCACGAGACTCACATCTAGTTGACCTTAGGAAAGTTACGGGAACATCAGTTATACGCAAAGTACAGCAAGTGCAAGTTTTGGATGGCGGAAGTAAAGTTCCTTGGACACATCATCTCTGCCCAAGGTATCGCAGTGGATCCTGCCACCGTGGAAGCAGTTACGGATTGGTTGCCACCCACCAACATTTTAGAGATATGAAGTTTTCTTGGTTAAGTAGGTTACTATCATCGATTTATCGAGAATTTTTCCAAGATAGCCAAGCCTATGACCAAGTTATTGCAGAAGGGAGAGAAGTTTGAATGGTCTCCTGAACGCGAGGAAAGTTTTGCACCCTTAAGGCCCACCTGGTGTCAGCACCCATACTGACCCTACCGGTAATAGGAAGGACTTCCACGTTTATTGCGACGCATCTCGCCAGGGATTGGGATGTGTTCTCATGCAAGACGGAAAGGTTGTTTCGTACGCCTCTCGTCAGTTGAGACCTCATGAGCTAAACTACCCAACACACGACTTGGAATTGGCCGCTGTTGTGCACGCCCTTAAGATATGGAGGCATTATTTGGTCGGAAATCGCTGCGAAGTCTTTACGGATCACAAGAGTTTGAAGTATATCTTCACGCAGCCGGATCTCAACCTTAAGCAAAGGCGATGGTTGGAGTTAATAAAGGACTACGACTTAGGTATTCACTACCATCCCGGCAAAGCAAATGTGGTAGATGACGCATTAAGTCGTAAAGAATACTGCACCGCCATCGTGATTCAGGATCACACGCCTTTGTTATATAAGGAGATGGAAAAGTTGAATCTCGGGTTAACCACAGGAGCATATCTAGCCACCCTTGAAACCTGACCAGTCCTGTTCGAATAGATCCGAGAAGCCTAGCTAGAAGACCCGGATATAGCCGCTATCAAGAAGAACATGAGACTGGGGTAAGGCCCCAGGATTTTCAGAGGACGAGAATGGCACCATATGGTTTGGAACCAGGATCTGTGTGCCGGATAAACAAGAGATAAAGACCCTTATTCTAAGAGAGGCCCATGATACTCTGTACTCCATCCATCCAGGGAGTACCAAGATGTACCAGGACCTGAAGGAACATTATTGGTGGGTTAGCATGAAGAAAGAAATTGCTCAGTTTGTCACAGAATGTGACACCTATCGACGAGTAAAAGCAGAACATCAGAGACCCACAAGGCTGTTACAGCCACTTAAAGTGCCTGAATGGAAATAGGAAGAGATTGGTATGGACTTCATCACGGGACTCCCAAAGACCAAACTTGGATATGATTCCATATGGGTAATCATTGACTGGCTAACCAAAGTAGCTCACTTCATAGCCGTCAAGACGACCTTCAGTGGCCCTAAGCTAGCAGAGTTGTATATGGCCCGCATCGTGTGCCTTCATGGAGTACCCAAGAAGATAGTCTCCGATAGAGGGAGTCAGTTTACGTCTCGATTTTGGAAAAACCTTCAAGAGGAGATGGGAACGAGACTAAACTTCAGCACCGCATACCACCTGTTGGCGTAAAAGATTACGCTAACAGGTTTCTGTAGAATAGAAACTAACAAACGAAGTGTTTGCGAAGAGAACTGTTCTAAGCCTCCGAAAGGATAATAACTTAGAATAGTTCGAATGTGTGTATTGAATAACTTGTATTCGGTCCCTACTTACAGGGTGAAACGGGGGGTATTTATAGGCCCAAATATTAAGGAAAAGACCTATTTACCCCTCTATTACAACCGACATAGTGGAAACTATTCGGTACCCTTGATAGGGCTAAAATGGTAAAAGACTAATCTAATGAGAAAGAAGATAAGTCTTCCATCTTAGCTGGCAGAAAAGATCTTGAAAAGCCTTAGTTCGAAGATGTACTCCGAACCAATGCCTATCTTCGTACTTCGAACTTGACTCCGGGTATCTTCGAAGATGAACATCTGGGAACCTTCGAATCACTTGTCTGCCTTTATGTTGCTTCGGCAATAACCCCGAAGATGAGATATTTTCCCCCAACAGTAGCCCCTCGAATACGCTTCTCCGTTTAACCTGTAACGTTAGGAGAGCAGTATACGGAAGGAAAAGATAACCAAACATAGGGGTTATTGGTTTTTAGTTCATCTCCGAAATGCATGAAGATATAAACTCTGAATCAATCTTAAGATAATTGCTTTTCGAACTATCTTAGAACCGACTCAGGAAGTTCGAAAGTCTTTTTAGACTTAGAGAAAATAGTCGTTAGTCTTCTGTTTCTAACGGAAACTGTAGCAAGCGCTAATCTCGGAGAGAAGTAACGGCAGGAATGCGGAACGACATGGACTAACGGTAAAAAAGTAAAATCTAGGCTATAAATAGAAGGCCTAGAACTTACCCGGTTACCTTTTCACCGCTTTCTCGCAATCAAACACTTTTTAGCCTCTTGAGTTCTTTGAGCCCTAGCTTCCATTCCCTCAAAGCAATCCAGCGACAGCAATGGTGAAGACTAAGGGATCTGCACCTCCGTCAGCCTTGGCCCGATAGCAGGCGCTGCAGCAGCAGCGGCGGTAGCGTTGGCGGCGGCACCTCCGGCACCGGCAGTGACATCCATGGCGGCAGGAGGGAGAAATCCCCAAATCGTCGATGACCAAGGTCTCTGCCCGCCATCGACAAAATACTTGGATCAATCTTTCCAATTGGGGCCTTCTACCTGCAAGAGAGAGTCATTGGCAATCACAGCATGAGGGAAAATTAGTGCCGGAGTCATGATCCGGAAGCCAGGCAAAGAAATGATTCAGTCACCAAGACCCGGAGAAGTAGTTGTATTTGAAGCCTTCTTCGAAGCCAACTTGGGCCTTCCTGCAGTAGACTTCCTAGCGGAGGTACTTGATCTGTTCCATGTAACCCTCCCCCAATTATCTCCGAATGCAGTAGCTAGACTGGCTATCTTCGAATGGGCGCTGAGAGCCGAAGGTTGTGAGGGGAGGGCAGAGATCTTCGCTGCACTACATAGAGCAACATGCCAACCAAAGACCTTCGTAGGCCCCGGAGGTGAAAAAGTAGTAGTATCCTTCGGTAGTATCAACTTTAGGCTTCGAGATGAGTATGCCCTTCAGTTTCCTGCCAAGGCCATCAATGCAAGATGGTATACTGATTGGGTTCTGAGATGGTTCTATGCCGAAGTTGGGGCAAGCAGTCCTTTGGCTGGACCCCTTAAAGAAATCAAATTTCGGAAGGAAGCCTTAGTGCAGCCCAACGAAGGTCAACTCGAAGCCCGTCTCAACCTGCTTCAAAAGATTAGCCGAAGGTTAAGCATGCGAGATTTAGCCGAAGAATTCCTCGGCCTGCAAATTTCTCCGCTGATGGCCAACTGGCCTTATCATCTTCGAGGATGATTCAGAAGGCGGTCTCCGCATGATTAACTTGACTTCGAGCCCTGCAGGTAACTTCGAAACCAACATGTATTATACATATTTACTTTGAAGAAAGACTAACTTGATTTATTTATTTTTTAGCTTCTTCAGCCCCTATTACTTCAGAGCAAATTATAAGGGCTTCGGAGAAGATTTTGGGTGCCCCAACTCCGACTGAAAAAGAATGGAGAGTTAAATTGGTCGGGAGTTGGGAGAGGTTTAATAGAGTATGGGGAATGTTGGAGATGACTCCGCCCCCTCTGATGGACTGGGTGCCTTCGGAGAAAGGACCCAAGAAGAGGATAGCCGAAGCTGGGACTTCGAGCTCCGCAAAGACTCCGGTGAAGAAGGTGGCTCGGAAGCCTAGAAAACCTGCATCTCCGAGCCCAAGAACCTCAACCTCCGGTTCTAAAGAAGATGAAGGTAAACTATTAGTGAGGTTGATTGATGAAGATGCGGGTCAAAAAGATATTCACATTGAAGATACTGCAGGTATGCCGGAGTCTCAGGCTAACATTGAAGAAGTGAGAGCAACGGATGCTCAAGAGGAAGAGCAAATCGAAGCCCCTGTGGGCGAAGGTGAAGTTGAAGTTACTACAACTTCAGTTGTGGATGAAAGGAGGACTGCTCACGGAGATACTCCGGCAGTTGAAGTTTTAACTTTGGATTCAGACGAAGACCTTACCTTCGATCCTCCGAGCAGTCCGATGCTCGATCGCCCCCAGAATGTCGAAGGTAAACTTCGCATAATTCTCTTATTATTTTCTGCAAAATTATACAATATATAATACCTTTGCTTTTGCAGAGCTCCCTTCTGTAGAAGTACATCGCGAAGATCCAATTCAAGGGCCTTCGACAACTTCGGAGCCGCACCCGGAGGTCGCTCAACAGGGGCCTGGAAGGGGTAAAAGACATATAGAGCCTCTCCCTCCTCAAGGATCAACTTCGTCCGAATCAACAGATGAAAGTCGATCTACTGAGGGGGGGCATCTACCGAGGTTCCAAGGACCTCAGGAGAGCGCTCCGGAGCTTCGCCAAGCAGGGATGACCAAGAGGCTTCGGCAATGCTCCCTCTTTTAACTCCTTTTTTGGAGCAAAGAACCGGGCTTCGGACTCTGCTCAAACCTTTAGGTCGAGTCAGTCGCGAAGTCGAGGAGACAGAGCTGGTAGCAATTTTAAGCAGGGCGAAGAGTTCGGAGCTAAACGTTGCCATGGAACGAGCAGCCTACCAGGTACGGAACACCTTCGAACCAATAGCAAATTATACATGAATAGTTTCTTACTTCAGTTTTTTCTTTTCTTAGCAAGCGGTCTTGGCCCGCGCTGCAACTTTATCAGGCGAAAATGAAATTGCTCAGCTTCGGGAAGAAAATGAAGCTCTTAAGCGCAACTTGTCTTTCTCCGAAGCTAGAGTGGCTCAAATGAATAATGTAATTTCGACGGAGCGTAGGGCCAGACAGGCTTGGAGGTTGCAAATAAAGGGCTCGAAGCAGAAAGGATCGTGCTTCGGGCGGAAATCGAAAGGGTGCGGTTGGAGCATGCTAATGCTGGGTCCGAACTTGTGAGGCTCCAAGAGGAAGCTAGCCAACTCCTAAATCAGAAGAATACTTTAACTACGGAGAATGCTAGGATTTCCGGAGTTCTAGCAGAAACAACTTCGAGCAAGGATGCATTAATTGAAGAAAAGCTTAAGTCTGAGAAGGTAGCTACGGAGGTTATAAAACAGATGCTAGGTGTTCTAGAGTACTTCGGTACTACTGGATCACTTCCTTCAGATGACAACGTCACTCTGCTGCGCCGGTTAAAAAGGATCCAAGGAGCAGCGAAGCAAATGAAGATGGCGGGTATTCGTTACGGAGAACTCTCCGGACAAGTGTCTGCCATCGGATTACTTCGTTACTATGAGGACTTGGGCCGAACAATTACTCCGAGCGCAGAGGGCCCTATTACCTTCGATGACGAACGGCTTCTAACTCCTTCCGAAGGCGTGACTGCTGCTTGGCAGGCCTTCCAAGCTTCATGGAGAGCCGAAGGTCGCACTGCGATCAAGGCTTGGATTGACGAAGGCCAACGCCAGAAGCAAGTTCGGAACCAAGCCTCAGGCAGTCAGCCTCCTCCGAACCCGCAGGTTTAGGAATAATTTAGGATTTTTGACTATGTAAAGCTTCATGCTTGTAAACATTTATCAATGAAAATCTTGTTTGTCATATTTTTAGGCTTTGCCTCTTATGGAAGACATCGAAGTGTTAGAGCTTAACGACGAACTTCGCTCATTATGGAACACCTTCGAACATCTAAAGACTTACAAGCGTCCTCGATTTCTAATTCCTCGAGATGACTTCGGCGTAATTGCGCCTGAAGTAATCAAAGATGTATTGTCTTATATTAACGAGGAAGAGAAAGAGGTTAACGTAAACACCTCGTCTTCTGAAGACACTATTTGGTCTGAAGACGAAGGTGAAGCTCGAAATAAAAGATCTAAGATCTTAGAAGCTGGGAAAGAAGCCCCGAACGGCTTCGAACTTGGGCCGAGCTTCAACAAGAACAGAAGGATTTTAGAGCTTCGAAGGGAGGAAGAGAGTTAAACGTAAAGTTATTAGAACTTCCGATGCTGGAACTAGTCGTTCCACCCCTAGCTCTAGGGACCGAAGAGGTCTCCGATTCCTTCTTGGTATAGATACCAATTTTTCATAGTGTAATCTGTAAACACATTTATTTCAATAATGAATGCCGATTTAAAATTGTCTCCATATTTACTAGCCCCTCTTTGGGTATAAGCAACTTCGAAATATATTCAAAGATGGTTATGCGCAAAGAAAAAACTTTGGAGTACAATTTTTGGGGGGTTCGGAGCCCCTCTGTTATTTGAAGATCTTTTAAAATCTTATGAAATGTCTTCGACTATTTGCAGTCGGAAGAATGGCAACTTAATACCTTTGTTTTATGAAAGAAATCACTTGAGATTACTTCCAGGACACTTTAGTGTCTTAAAAAATTTGTCACTTTGGACTGTATTAACAGATATTCGAAGCTCATGGCTCAAATTCTGTTTTGCTTTAGCCACCTTCGGCTCATTTTTGCGATCTCTGTCGAACCAATGGTTCGGAGTTTGCAATGGTCTCTTTGGACTCTTTTTACGGATGTCTACCAGCCAATGGCTTGGACTCCGTATATTTTGGCCACCTTGGCTCTTTTTGCAGAAGTCTACCAGCCAATGGCTTGGACTTCGCAGGTTTTGGCCACCTTCGGCTCTTTTTACGGAAGTCTACCAGCCAATGGCTTGGACTCCGTAGGTTTTGGCCACCTTCGGCTCTTTTTACGGAAGTCTACCAGCCAATGGCTTGGACTCCGTAGGTTTTGGCCACCTTCGGCTCTTTTTACGGAAGTCTACCAGCCAATGGCTTGGACTCCGTAGGGTGTGGTTTTGGGCTCTTTTACGGATGCCTACAAGCCGGTGGCTTGGGCTCTGGATTATGCCAGCCCCCACGTCGGAAGCTTCGAACTTTATGGGTTCGAAGTCCGAAAATACAATCCAGCTTCATGACACTTCCCTCTCGGTCGACCCCGCGGTTCCAGTGCGTCCACTCGGAAGCTGGAAGTCTATGAGGGGAAGGCACTATCAGGATCATATGCTTTATTGATTTAGAAGATGATTACAAGCGAATTACAAGGAGCCCTTATGCGAAGTATCGCTTTAGGTGCTCTGCATGCCAAGTATGTGCTAACTCTTCACCTTCTAAATTAGCTAACTTAAAGGAGCCAGGGCGCCCTGAGCGGACAATTAGGTATGGACCTTCCCATTTATTCCCTAACTTTCCTGGTGCTATAATGCTTCGTAGAACAAGATGACCCGGTCTTAGTTCATTGAGCTTAACCTTCGGGTCAATCCAAGCCTTCGTCTGCTGATGATACTTTGATAAATTTGCTACAGCTCGAAGTCTTGTTTCTTCTGACAAATCTAACGAAGCTTGTCTTTCTTCTTCAATGTCCGGCTCGGTGCTGCGAAACGATCCTCCTTTGAGCTCCTTTGGAGTCATAGCTTCATCTCCGAATAGTAGTCTGAACGGAGTAAAACCTGTGGACCTTGTTTGCGTAGTCCGAATGGACCACAGAATCTTCGGAAGCTCTTCGGTCCACAGTCCCTTTGCTAACCCTACTATTCTTCGATTTAGCCCTGATAAAATATTTCCATTGGCTCGCTCTACGGCTCCATTAGACTGAGGATGCCTCACTGCAGCAAAACATAGCTGAACGCCTAGATCTTCGCTGAACTTCCTGAAGGGTTCTGCGTCGAACTGTGTTTCATTATCAACTGTGAGGTATCTAGGCACTCCGAACCGGCAAATAATGTTCTTCCAGAAGAATTTCTGTACATTGTTCGAAGTGATAGCTGTTAAGGGTTCTGCTTCCACCCACTTAGAAAAATATTCAATAGCTACCACTGCGAACTTCAGATTTCCCTTGGCTACCGGAAAGGGACCAATTAAATCCATACCCCAGTCTGGCCATAGGCCATACCGGAGCAATGACTTGAAGAGCTGTTGGTGGGCGATGACTCCGTCGACCCATCCACTGGCATCCTTGACAAGTGCGGACTAAGCTCTCCGCATCAGCTGTGATTGTAGGCCAATAAAGCCCCTGGCGAAGTGTTTTTCCTGCCTAAAGCTCTAGGGGCTAAATGGCTGCCACAAAGGCCTTCGTGAATTTCTCGAAGAATTTCTTGGCCTTCGGCTTGAGATATACATCGGAGTAGAGGGGAACATACTCCGGCCTTGTATAATATACCGTTGATTATTTGATAATTTCTGGCTCTAAGCTTTAATCTTGACAGCTGGGGCTCTTTGGGCAAATTTCTTCCTCCCTGTAAAAGTTCCATGATCGAATTTTTCCAATCTGCACTAGGAATGCAAAGAATCTCCGCAGATGGAATTTGTGGCACCGAAGGTATATTGAGCTCCTCATAGAAAGCTTCTTCGGGCACATCCACAGCTCCAGCTGCAGCCTTCGCTAAGATGTCCGCTTGCACGTTTTCCGCTCTTGGTATACTCCGAATGGAAATACCCTTGAAGTGTGCTTCGATTTTACGGATTTCTTCTAAGTACTTTGCAAGCTGTGGATGTCGAACTTGGAAACTTTTGTCTACGTGCCCTGCTACTATCTGAGAATCTGTCTTTATAATTATTCTTGTAGCCCCTAGAGCACGTGCTTTTCGGAGTCCCAATAAAATACCTTCATACTCCGCTATATTATTGGTAGACTTAAAGTTGAGTCTTGCGGAGTACATTGCTCTTTGCCCTGAAGGCGAAATCAACACTGCTCCAATGCCTGCTCCGGATGCTTGGAAAGCCCCATCGGAGTAAATAGTCCAAACTCCGTCACTTGACTTCTCCGGAACCAAATTTGCAGGTGGAGTCCATTCTTCTATGAAGTCTGCTAGGACTTGGGATTTGATAGCTGTCCTTGCCAAGAAAGATATGCTGAAGGGTGCTAGCTCGACTGCCCACTTCCCAATCCTTCCAGTGGAATCTTTACTTCGGAGCATATCTCCTAAAGGATATGAAGTTGGTACAATTACATTGTGCGCCAAAAAATAATGTCTTAGCTTCCTCGAAGCCATTATCAGAGCATAAACGAACTTCTCAAGTTCGGAGTATCTTGTCTTCGCTCCTGATAATGCTTCGGATACAAAATAGACAGGATTTTGGACCAACTTCCCATTGAAATCCACTTCTCTGACAAGGACTGCGCTGACAGTAGAACCTGTAGCTGCAAGGTATAGGAGTAGGGTTTCATCCGCAGTAGGCACCGTGAGAGTAGCAAGATTACTGAGATACTCTTTAATATCTTCGAAGCTTTTCTGACACTCCGGTGTCCATGCAAAATCTTCGGACCCTTTCAATGCTTTAAATATAGGCAAGCTCCTCTCCGCAGACCTTGATAAAAACCTGCTAAGTGCTGCCAGACGCCCAGTCAGCTTTTGCACTTGCTTTAAATTTTCCGGAGGAGCCATCTTCTGCAGCGCAGTTATTTGAGTAGGGCTAGCTTCAATTCCCCTGCTTGAAACTAAATACCCTAATAATTTTCCAGCCTTAGCTCCGAATATACATTTTTCGGGGTTAAGACGGATCCCACATGCCCGAAGGCTATTGAATGTTTCTGCTAAGTCTAGGCTATGTTGGTGCTTTAAAGCACTCTTTATTACAATATCATCCATATAGGCCTCCACATTGCGACCTAATTGATGACCTAGAGCCTTAGCAACTAACCTCGAAAAAGTAGCCCCGACATTTCTTAAGCCGAAGGGCATTCTTACATAACAGAATACTCCCGAAGGAGTTACGAAGCTTGTCTTGATTTCATCTTCGCGCTTCAACCATATTTGATGATAACCAGAATACGCGTCAAAGAAGCTTAATAACTCCGAACCTGCGGTGGAGTCAACCAATTGATCAATTCGGGGCATGGGGTAGGGGTCACGTGGGCATGCTTTATTCAAGGATGTGAAATCAATGCACATGCGCCACTTCCCAGAAGACTTCTTTCTGACGAAGACTGGGTTGGCTAACCATTCTGTGTGAGCCACTTCTCTGATAATCCCAGCCTTCAACAATTTCTCAACTTCGTCCTTAGCTAGAGCAGCTCTTTCTGCGAACATCTTCTGGAGTCCTTGCCGAACAGGCCGGGCCTTCGGGTTTACAAGTAAACTGTGTTCAATGATATCCCGATCGACTCCGGTAATATTTTCGTCAGACCAAGCGAAGACATCCAAATTTTCTTCCACCACCTTTTCCAAGGAGGTTGCAACTTCAGGAGGTAAATCTTTACCAAATTGAAAAGTATACTCTTTACCATCTTTAACAATGACCTTCGTTGCAATCTCTCCTTCGGGACTTGGTCTTGGAAAGGACTTCTTCGAAGCTTCGGAGGAGGCTGAAAAAATTTCTTCATTATCCTGCACACTGTTTACTTGCCTCGGATCAAGAGGGGGACCATGACCATATTCCGCCCTCCGAGCAATGGCTTGATCTCCGAAGATTGTAAGGACTCCTGCTTGTGTGGGCATCTTCATGCACAAATAATTGTGATGCGCCACAGCTCCGAACTGGTTTATCATGCCCCTTCCGAAGATGACGTTGTAAGCATACGGGGCATCTACAACATCGAATATTACTTCCTCAGTCCGGGCCAATAAACCTTCTCCGAAGGTATCTTCCAGGCCTATTTGGCCAAGTGCATCAAGCGGGGGTCCTACGAAGCCTTGCAGAGGACGAGCCGCTGGAAGGAGATGCTTCCTGGAAATGCACAATTGATCGAAGGCTTGAACAAAAATGATATCTGCCGAACTACCTCCGTCAATCAACACCCTTCGAACATCAGTGCCCGCAATATCAGCAGTGATAACCAGTGGATCTGCACGCGGGAACTTAATACCAGCTGCATCCTCCGCAGAAAAAGATATCGGAACATGAGACCACTCCGGCATTGCAGCTGCAGATGACGAAGTTCCAATATGGCCTACTTCTCTGACGTACTCCCTTCGCTGTCTCTTGGACATGCTTCCGAGGGTACCTCCTCCAGAGATAGGGAGAACTACTCTTTTTCCTCTATCTTGCCCTTCCTCTTGCTTCGGAGGTGGCATAACATTGGCCACCGGAGGGTGTCTTGCAGCATCAAAATTTTCTATCCGCGCCACAGCCTGGACCGGCTCGGGGCGCGTTGCAGCTGGAACTCGGTCGGTACTGCCTCGACCCGAAGTTCTCTCTAAGTATTCTCCCCTTAGGGTAAGTATAGCCTTGCAAGTATCAGTTGCATGGCTTCGATTTTCTCCATGAATGCAGCAGAAAAGGGTCTGGCCCTTGCCAGCCATTTTCCCTGGCGGCCTCTAGCCGCTGGCCTTGTTCCCCGTAGACTGTGGAGCTCTTGGTGCAAACTTCTGTGGGGGTGCAATATTCATGACTTCAGAACGAGGGTGCTTTTGCCCTCTTCTCCGATCGTGTTGCACTTCGAAGACTGGTTCCTGCGGCTGTGCCGAAGTTTTCACTTCTACTTTGACTTCTTGCAATATGGACGAAGTAGCAGCAGTCCTCCGAAGCCAACCCTCTTCTGACCTTGCATACTCCTCGAAGTATGACATCAACTGAGAGACCGAGGAGATGCTTTTCCGATGAAGTTTATCCAGAAGGCCTTGATGACTGACGCCTTCCCGAGCTGCATCAACCACTGAAGATGCGGACAGCCCCCGAATTTGCGACTTCGTATGAGCGAAGCGCTTAAAATATTGCCTCAATGTCTCTCCGGGGAGCTGTTTCACCTGGAAAAGGCTTCCTGTTGACATGGGAGGCACGAAGGTGCCCTGAAAATTGCTTATAAATTTCTTCTTCAGCTGCGACCATGAATTGATTGATCCTGGCTTCAAGGACCAGAACCACCTCAATGCCACTCCTTGAAGAGCTAAAGGGAAGCACTTCGCCATGGTGTCTCGAACTCCTCCGCTAGCCTCAATTGCTAGGGCATAAGAACGAACGAACTCTCCGGGATCTTCATCTCCGGCATACTTACAGAGCTTCGAAGTTTTGAACTTTGGATCAAAGTGAACTTTCTGCAGCTCAGGATGCAGCGGAGATTCATTATCGAAGGAGGCGTTCTCCGGGGCTTCGGGATAATCAAGATCGTCGTCTTCGGGCACTTCTGGGATAGTTGGGATGGCTTGAGAACGAAGCCTGTTCGCAGCTTCTTGTCGCCACCTCGCTACCTCAGCTTGAAGGTTGGCCATTTGAGTGGCCATATCTCCAAGATTGTTTTCATCTCCTCCGGAAGGATCTTCCGGGTCTTGAGAACTGGTAGGATCAGTTCGAATTGGGATGGAGGGTGGAGAAGGGACTCTGGGTGGTCGAAGTATGGAAGGGGTTGGCGGAGAAGCTCCGTATGTTCGAGTGATGGAAGCCCCTTCCGGAGTTTGCGGAGGGAATGCCGAAGACCCTCCGACTTCAACTGTGTCGAAGGGTATCTCTCCGGAGATCTGAGAGGACCTCCGAGTGGGATTGCGAGGTGCGCTCCGCTTAGGAGGCATGATGTAAGAAGTTGGTAGAGAACGAAGTTTTTCGGACTAGGTTCCCCACGGACGGCGCCAACTGTTGGCGTAAAAGATTACGCTAACAGGTTTCTGTAGAATAGAAACTAACAAACGAAGTGTTTGCGAAGAGAACTGTTCTAAGCCTCCGAAAGGATAATAACTTAGAATAGTTCGAATGTGTGTATTGAATAACTTGTATTCTGTCCCTATTACAGGGTGAAACGGGGGGTATTTATAGGCCCAAATATTAAGGAAAAGACTTATTTACCCCTCTATTACAACCGACATAGTGGAAACTATTCGGTACCCTTGATAGGGCTAAAATGGTAAAATACTAATCTAATGAGAAAGAAGATAAGTCTTCCATCTTAGCTGGCAGAAAAGATCTTGAAAAGCCTTAGTTCGAAGATGTACTCCGAACCAATGCCTATCTTCGTACTTCGAACTTGACTCCGGGTATCTTCGAAGATGAACGTCTGGGAACCTTCGAATCCGCTGTCTGCCTTTATGTTGCTTCGGCAATAACCCCGAAGATGAGATATTTTCCCCCAACACCACCCTCAGACAGATTGACAAACTGAAAGGGTGAATCAGATATTGGAGGATATGCTACGGGCATGCGTCTTGGATTTTGGAGGAACTTGGGACAAGAGTTTACCGTATGCCGAGTTTTCGTACAACAACAGTTATCAAGCCAGCCTTCAGATGTCCCCGTTCGAAGCCCTATATGGACGAAAGTGTAGAACGCATCTACTTTGGGATCAAACAGGTGAATCCCAAGTATTCGGAACAGACATCCTTCGAGAAGCTGAAGAGAAGGTACAAATTATTAGAGACTGACTCAAGACAGCCCAATCTTGACAGAAGAGCTATGCAGACAATCGTCGTCGAGATTTAGCCTTTGAAGTGGGAGACCACGTTTACCTCCGAGTGACACCACTCCATGGCACTCAACGGTTTAACATGAGAGGAAAGTTGGCACCTCGATATGTTGGACCTTTTCCCATTGTTTGATGCCAAGGCGAAGTCGCTTATCAGTTGGAACTGCCACCCTCATTGGCTGGGGTACATGATGTGTTCCATGTGTCCCAATTAAAGAATGTCTTCGAGTCCCGACAGAACAAGTAGACCTTCAGCAGTTGGACGTTCAAGAAGATCTGACCTATGTGGAAAAGCCCGTCAAGATCTTGGAAGTCAAAGGATCACCAGGAGTCGAGTCATCTGTTTCTGTAAAGTTCAGTGGAGCAATCATCCTGTAGAGGAAGCTACTTGGGAAAAGAGGAAGAACTCAAAGCACTACATCCTGAGCTATTCGAGGATTGATCCAAATCTCGAGGACGAGATTCTCTGTAAGGGGATAGGATTGTAACACCCCAAGATTTAAAAATAAATAAAATGGAGGAAATATATTATTAAAAGAATTTCTGGAATTATTGATTAAAGAAAACCCTAAAAGAGCCCTATTAAAGCCAAACAGGGAGAAATATTCAGAATTTGGACTTGGAAAATTTATGAAATAATCTAGAGACCAAGACATAATTTTAGGAATTTTTACAAATTTTTATCAATAGTGATTCAACCCTTAATCAAATAAATAAATTACTGGAATTATTTTAAATCGAAAAACAATTTTAATTCAAAATGGGCCTCAACCCTCAATCTTCCTCGGCCCAACCCAGCTCAGCGATCGCATCACCGATAGGTGGGACCGACCTGTCGGCGCCGCCTCCCTCCTCTCACTCCCGCCTGCGCCCCGCCTCGGCCCCACTCGTCAGCCACACACGGTCGCCTCTATCTCTCTGGTCACTAGGGCCCGCCTATCAGCGCTCTCCTTTCCGTCCGCCCGCTGACAGGTGTAGCCCACCTGTCAGATTCATCTTGTTCCTGGGCAGGGGATCCCCCTTCCTTTCCCGACGATCCCTTTCCTTCCCTCGCCATCGGCCGCCCCGATCCGACTGGATCCGCCTCGGACAACCTTCCTTGGACCACCGCAACCCCCTTCCATCTATAGGCCACACATTTTAGCAAATATGTGAGGAGTCATGCTGAATAGCGTGGGCCTCATGGCTCTAGGTGTGATGAGTCATTGTCAACGATAGTCAAAGAGGACTAAAAAGAGAGAGAAGATCTGATGTGTCTGGGCCGCGTGTGACTCAGGTACACGGGCAGCGAGCGACTATCGGGCAGAGGGGCCGCGAAGTCAGGCTGGCCCAATCCGGGTACATGGGCTAGGAGCAGCAGAGGATCCACTGGACTGTTGACCGGGTTTGACTCTGGTACATGGGCGGCGAGCGATTGCCGGGCTGAGGGAGCTGCGGAATCGGGCCGGTCCAATCCGGGTACCCGGTGCGAAGACGGTGGACGCTTTGTCAGTTTCGGCGCAAAACTGACGACCGTTGATTTCAGATCTGACCGTCCTGAGATGAAGCCGTAGCTGCTATGAAAGCTCCGCATCAGGACAAGTTACCTTTATTTAGGTTTTTACTATTTTGCCTTTAGGCCCACAGTCTGTCAGTCGAGTCTGTAAAAAATCCTAAGGGCATTTCGGTCTTTTCCATTTTTATTTAGCGTTTGTAAAAAACCCTAGGGGTATTTCTGCATTTTTCCTTTTAATGTGCTGCCTATAAATAGGCCCCAATATCCTTGGGTTAGGGAACCCTTTTTCACAATACACTTTATTGATTCCAGAAATTGGGTCACTTTTTCCTTGGTGTTCTTCAATCTTCCGCCGCCGGTGTTCCTTCGGTTTTTGGAAATTGCCGTTGCCGCCTCGGCAATGTGCATCGAGTGCCTTGCAGCGGCAGCAGCCTACACTGCCAAGGTTTCTCACGCTAGGGCATAGGCATGGACTTCATGCTTGAGGGAGCTAGCGCGGCAGCAGCAGGGCTACAGCGCAGCTAGGGCCTGCGCCTAGCGTTGTCAGCCGCCTAGACAACTAGCTGCAAGGCTCAGCTCCTGGAAGGCCACGTTGACGTGGAGATCAAGTGCCGCACGGCACAATACACGCAGCAGCACCGAGCACGGCTACATTTTCAGCGTCATACATGCTATATGGAGAATAGCAGTTTCCACACACGAGATTCGGTGAGTACTGTAGCATGGAATACTGTAGCTTCATAGAATTGTAGCAGCAATTTCTGAAGCACCAGTTTTTGTATCATTCCGTGGATGCTTTTGCCTGAACGTGCACTTGTTAACAACAGTTGATGGCCAAGTTATAGTTCTTAATACAGTTTTCAATAACTTTTGGCTGAGACGTGTGTTCCATAAAACTGATCTGTTCTATTTCATAGCTCTCTGTTTTATCCTGTTAGTTAATCCCTTGTCTTGCACTAAATCAATTTTTGCTGGTATTGATTAATTGAATAAAAGGCAGTAGAATGTGATTGTTCCTATCTTACTTATTGTAATGTTTCTCATCTAATGAAATGCAAGTTAAGTGTAGAAACACTTTATGAACTATCTATCTGATTTGTGAGTTGAGTTAATCTGCCTGTTAACACTATGGTGGTGTCTTTTCGATTAGGACACCGGTCGTTTTTAGGCTAGATTATTTTTGGCTTTGTGGATCAGTTTCTTTTCGCTGTTAGTCTTTTGAGGTGCGTTGGGTGTTGGGAGCAGGCCATAAATTCACAAGAATTTTTTAGGCGCCCATTCACCCCCCTCTGGTCCCTACTTTCGGTCCTACAAGTGGTATCAGTGCTTGGTTAGGGTTTTTCCATACCTTAACCGGTTCTAAACCCCGGTAGTGATCATGACGTCTCCTGGCAAGGTCCCGTCCTTGGAAGCTTATGGCTATAATTATTGGAAGACTCGCATGCGAGCCTATCTCATGAGCCAAAGCTCGGACATCTGGGACATTTGCGTTCATGCTACGTTTGTTGTATTGCCAGTTGCTGAGCAAGGTACTCCTGGTATCATTGCCCAGCATATGAACAATAGTAAAGCTGTGAACATTCTGTTTTCTGGTCTAGGTCCCACTGAGTTTGAGCGTGTGAGCCATCTCTCCACTGCGAGAGAGATCTGGGCTACCCTCAAGGAACACCATGAGGGAAAAGCCCAGGTCAAGGCTCGGCTCTATCAGACCTACCGGCGTGAATATGAGAACTTCACACAAAAGCCGGGTGAATCTGTTGAAGCGTTGTTTGGTCGTTTTCAATCGATCATAAACAAGCTTCGGGACAACAAGGCTGATGGTGCTCAGTTAGTCTCAGATCATGAGCAGGCGCTCAAGGTTCTCCATACCTTGGACCCAAAGATCTGGGAGATCAAGGTATCCTCTATCGTTGAGAGTACATCTTATGATACCTTGACCATTTCTGAGTTGTTTAGCAAGCTGAAGGCCACCGAGGTAGATATCCAGTTGAGATCAAATCTCACTGGCTCTGGGTCAAAATCTCTGGCTCTTGCTACACCTTCTGTTGATCCCTCTTCTGTGAGCTGTGCTGGGTTCTCTTTTATGTCTATCACTGAGGACCAGCTTGAGTCTTTGGGAGATGATGATTTGTGTCTATTTAACAACCGGGTGCGTCGTGTTTATGACAAAAGGATGTTCAAAAGACACGGCACAAAGACCGGATGCTTTGAGTGTGGTGATCCAGGACACTTCATCGCCGACTGCCCCAAGCGCAATGGACACAAGAAGGGCACTGGTGGCAACTTCCACGACTCCGGCAAGCACGACAGCTCCTCCTTCAACAAGGGCAAGCCAAAGACCATATTCTTCAGAAAGGCCCTGAAGGACTACCGGCGAGAGAACAAGAAGCGCGACAAGGCCTTCTTCGCTGAGATGGAGAAGAGCTACTCCAAGCGGTCCACGTCTTCTTCCTCTTCATCGAGCTCAAGCGATGAGGAGATCATCATCAGGAAGGGGAAGGACAAGGACGATCCAGCAGGCCTTTGCTTCATGGCCTTCGGGGACAGACCGAAGAGCCGCTCACATCAGCCCCGAAGATCCCGCAAGAGCTTCTGCTCAATGGCTCTTGGGGATAAGAAAGAGAAGAGCTCCTCCGATGACTTTGACGACGACGACAACGACAACGAAAAGGTATCATCTTATGAACGTGAAATTGTTGATTTACTTGAAAGCAATCGTTAGGAGTTAAAATATCGGGAAAAACTGCTTAGAGGGGCCAAGAAGAGGATAGATGAGTTAGAGAGTGAGCTTGCCGTAGCCAACGGCAGAATTTAGAGTCTATCTTCTTCCCCCTGCTTGGGTGATAGCAGTGAGTGCTTGAAATGTGAGGTGCTTCTGTGTGACTTGTCGACTCTGAAGTCCAAGTACACAGAAAGGGTTGATGAGAGGGACGCTTTGGCCACTGAGCTTGAAAGCGCTCAGCTGGAGCTGAAAGATGCTCAAGCCACTGTCGTCGCACCCTGTGTTGATTGCCCATCTCATCTAGCTTCCTTAGCTGAGCTAAAATCCAAGGGCGATGAGCATTTGGGTAATTTGGATAGAATGAGAGCTGAGCTGGCGCAGATTAGGTTAGAGCTTGAGACGTTGTCAGTTCCACCCACTGTCTGTGAGAACTGCCTGTCTCTTAGACTTGAGTTGATTAAGCTAAAAGTCGAGAAGTCTGTCTAGGTAGATAGTGAGTGTGAGACCTGCTTGTCTCAGGTGGAGGTACTAGCATCCTTGAGAGAGGAGCTAGCTGATTCCCAGAATGAAAACTTTTACCTCCGTTCTATCCTGAGTTGGATCAGTGCCAGAGAGCCACAACTCGGCATGATGATCCAGCAGTTCAAGAGGCAGGATGGGTTTGGGGTAGGTTACACCTACACCAAGGCTGACTTTGAGAGTGCCATTAGCCGGGCAGTGGAGTGGAGTAAAATGACTCCTGAGCAGAGATATCCCAAGACCCATTCCACTGAGTGTTCCCAGGCTTGTCAGCCCAAGGATGGAGTGATCCATGAGCCACCCAAAGCTCCACCCAAGAAACCTATCTGGGTTCCAAAGCCCAAACACCTGCGCACTCCTCTTGACTCTCTTCCTGGACCCTCTCAACCCAAGAAGACTACACCGAACACCACTAAGCCCAAGAACCCCAAGCCTCAACCACATCCCAAGAAGCCCACCTATCATTGTGAGTATTGTCAGAGAGACGGGCATCTTGCGGAGTTTTGCTTCAGGAGGAAGCGGGTTGAGAGAGCAGAGAGAGCTCGTGGTGGTCAGGAGCAGTTCTACCAGCAGGGTGGTAGACTGCGTGTTCCTCGACGCGGGGAGAGGCTGGAGGCCAGGCCACGTCGTGTAGGTGGTGGTAGAGGAGACGACTTTCTTGCTCGTACTCCAGTTGGTGGTGGTCATTCCGGCAGAGCTCCAGGACGTTTTGGCTACGGTCCTGGACCTCGTGGCCGAGGTTTTAGTCAGAACCGTGGACCACGTTTTGAGCCGCGTTTTGGTCCAAACTTTTCTGATGATTTCTGCTTTCCGTCTTTTGAGCAGATGGCTCGACACTGGTTTAGCTCTTTTGCTAAACCTGGTGCCGGACCATATGCTCCCACTTACAGCCACTGATTGTGCAGGATCGGGGACTAGAGGACGTTTGGATCATGGACTCAGGATGCTCCCGCCACATGACGGGACATCGCAGATGGTTCTCCAGTCTCACTCCACCGAGCTCCAAAGAGTACATCACATTCGGGAACAGTGGTCAAGGGAAGGTAAGTGGCATAGGCTCTATTCGTATTTCAGATAATTTCTCTTTGAAGAATGTTGCTTTAGTTAAAAATTTGAACTTCAACTTGATTTCTGTTTCGCAACTTCTTGAGGATGGTTTGGAAGTGCGTTTTAAGAAGGGCAATTCTTCTGTGGTTGATTCTAGAGGGTTTTTGATTTGCCGGATCTTACCTTTTGGTAAAGTTTTTCGAATTGACTTCTCTAGTTCTTTTGGCCCTTCTCGCTGTTTGATTGCTGGATCTTCTTCTGAGCTCTGGAAGTGGCATAGGAGGTTAGGTCATTTGAGTTTTGATCTGCTAGTCAGGTTAAGCTCCATGGACCTCATCCGAGGATTGCCCAAGCTTAAAATGGAGAAAGATCTAGTTTGTCATCCCTGTCGTCATGGGAAAATGGTTGCCTCTTCTCACTCAACTGTGACTCAGGTGATGACTTCGTATCCAGGCGAGCTGTTGCACATGGACACTGTCGGTCCAGCTCGGGTACGCTCAGTCGGTGGGAAGTGGTACGCACTTGTGATTGTTGATGACTTTTCTCGATTCTCGTGGGTTTTCTTTTAGGAGTCTAAGGATGAGACTTTTCATTTTGTTCATGACCTGATTTTGAAGCTGAAGAATGAGAACAATGGTCGGATGCGAGCAATTCGCAACGACAACGGCTCTGAGTTCAAGAACTCTCAGTTCGCCAGCTTCTGTAGTGATCAGGGTCTTGACCATTAGTTTTCTGCTCCTTACACTCCCCCACAGAATGGCGTTGTGGAACGAAAGAACCGCACGCTAGTCGAGATGGCCAGGATGATGCTCGATGAGCACAGGACTCCTAGGCGCTTTTGGGCTGAAGCCATGAACACGGCTTGCTATCTGGCCAACCGCATTTTTCTTAGAGCTTACCTAGGTAAGACCTCATACGAGTTGCGGTTTGGCAGACAACCCAAGGTGAGCCACTTGCGAGCGTTTGGCTGCAAGTGCTTTGTGCTCAAGAAGGGAGTGCATTTGGACAAGTTTGAGTCTCGTTGCTGGGACGGAGTTTTTCTTGGTTATGCATTGCATTCTCGAGGTTTCCGTGTTTGGAACCTCGAATCCCAGCAGCTTGTCGAGACTTGCGAGGTTTCTTTTGATGAGTCCTTGCCTTCTTTAACTCCTTCTTTTGAGCTTTCTGGTGATGGTGAGCTCGGAGAGTCCATTTTCGAGGAAGATGAGGATTCTCCACCTGCTGATGAGGGTGGGCCTTCTGCACCTCCCGCAGAGTCCACACCTTCTGAGACTTCGACTGAGGACGAGGGTGGACCTCTGATCACTTCTTCCACTTAGATCAAGCCCCCTCAGTCGAGTCTAGAGGTGCCAGCTGCTGACTCCGGTGAGGTGACTTCAGATCACCAGGGATCCCGAGCAGTTCAGCGTGATCACCCCTCGGAGCTCATCATCGGTGATTTGTCTGCGAGGACTTTGCGTTCGTCTGTTGACTCACTTGCTGTGTTTGCTGAATCTGCTTTTGTTGCATCTTTTGAGCCTAGAGACGTTTCTCATGCTCTTTCTGACTCGAACTGGATTAATGCCATGCAAGAAGAGCTTGAGAATTTTGTCCGCAATCGGGTTTGGACACTGGTTGAGCTGCCACCCGGATGCAACCCCATAGGCACCAAGTGGGTGTTCAAGAACAAGCAAGGTGAAGATGGGGTTGTGGTGCGCAACAAAGCTCGACTAGTTGCCCAGGGTTTTTGCCAGAAGGAAGGTATTGATTTTGAAGAAACCTTTGCTCCTGTTGCCCGTCTTGAGTCCATTCGCATTCTTTTAGCTTTTGCCGCTTCAAAGGGTTTTAAGCTTTTTCAAATGGACGTCAAGAGTGCTTTTCTGAACTGGTACATTGAGGAGGAGGTTTATGTTAGGCAGCCCCCTCGCTTTGAGAACCCTAAGTTTCCTCGACATGTTTTTAAATTGCAAAAAGCTTTATACGGGTTGAAGCAAGCCCCCAGGGCTTGGTATGACAGATTAAAGCAATTTTTGTTGGGGAAGGGCTTTGTGATGGGTTCAGTAGATAAAACTCTCTTCTTGCTCAGAGATGTTTCAGATTTTTTAGTCGCTCAGATTTACGTGGACGATATTATCTTTGGCGGTACTACTAATGATCTTGTGTCCAAGTTTTCTGAGCAGATGCACAGCGAGTTTGAGATGAGCCTCATGGGTGAGCTCAAGTACTTTCTAGGGCTCCAGATCAAGCAGACCAAGGACGGCACCTTCATCCATCAGGGTAAGTACACTCGGGACATGTTGAAGAAATTCGATTTTGGTGGAGAGCTGAAGCCTCAGATGACCCCAATGGGTACATCTGGGGGCCTGGACAAGGACGAGAGCGGCGTCAAGGTCAACGAGAGAGAGTTTTGAGGGATGATCGGTTCACTGCTGTACTTGACGGTGACGAGGCCAGACATACAGTTCGCCGTGGGACTGTGCGCGCGCTTCCAGTCTTCACCACGCGCGTCTCATCGGCAGGCTGTCAAGCGCATCTTCAGGTATCTCACTTATGCGCCTGATCTCGGTCTTTACTATTCAGCATCATCATCTCTTGATTTATCTGGCTTTTCGGATGCCGATTTTGGTGGGTGCCGGTTGGATCGCAAGTCGACTTCCGGTACATGCCAGTTTCTTGGTTCTTCTCTTGTCTCTTGGTCTTCTTGAAAGCAATCTGGAGTTGCTCTTTCGACCACAGAGGCTGAGTATGTAGCTGCTGCTAGCTGCTGCTCACAGTTGGTTTGGATGATTTCCACTCTGAGAGATTTTGGGTTTTCTTTCCTACCAGAGTTCCCTTGTTTTGCGACAGCACTAGTGCAATTAGTGTAGGGAAAAACCCATGTCTCCATTCAAAAACCAAACACATTGATGCGCGCTTTAACTTTTTGCGGGATCAATATGAGAAAGGTGTCATTGACCTTGTTCATGTTGATACCCATCATCAGTTGGCTGACATTTTCACCAAACCTCTAGATCAGTCTACTTTTGAGCGTTTACGAGGGGATTTGGGTGTCGTGTATCCTTTCTAGGATATTTTGAGTCAGTTTTCTTTCTTCTTTACTCTTTTTCTTGAGTCTTTTTGTGTGTGTTCATATCATACATATTCACATATCACACTTTTGAGCCTGCTTCTGTTATATGATTAAACTGCTTTACTTATTCTAGCTGGTACATGCTTTTGATTACTTGTCGATGATCATGCTTTGCTTCAGTTCATTTGATATGTCTGATATCTGTCATATGCATGGCTTTTACGCTTTAAACTTGAAAAATGATCACCATTGCTTCTGGTAACTAGCATGTGTAGGCTGAGTGCTCTTGCTATCTGTTACATGCCTTGTAGCTAGTTCCCCACATAGATGCAGATATGCAACTTGGTAATCTTTATGCTTTAACATGGAAAATGTGCTATAAAAATGATAAAAAAAATCAAAAGTGAATGAAAATTCCATGCCTTTTATGCTTGAGTTGAAAAGATCCAAGTGGGTTTGTTTTGTCACATTGCATTGTTCTGGACTGCTTACCATAGCACTTTGGTATGAACTAGGACAGTGTAGTGTATGCCAAGACCAATGTCTTAAGCTTCTGATGATCCAGTTCTGGCCTAGGCTTGACTTTGTCGGTTAGCATAAGGTTTGACATGCAAATAACCCTTGGCAAAAATGAAAAAGGAAAATGAAAAAGCCTGAACATTTAAAAGATAACAAGTTTGCTGAAGCACTTTGTTTTGGACGATGCTTATCTTGGTAGATATCAGTTAGCTTCTGCATATCATGATTTACCTTGCTTGTTAACTGGAAAATGTGGTGATGCCTTTGTTTGCAAAAACTAAAAAATGCATGCTAATGACTTTCTTTAGATATCATCTGTTGTACTAATCATGCCATGTGTCTTAGACAGTATGTCTTTTGCTATACTTGCTAGATGTTGTAATTGCAGTTAATCATATCTGAGAAGCATGCTTTCTACACTACACCCGCACCCCAGTTGCATTCATTGCATATTTTGAGGGGGAGTTGCATTTCAGGGGGAGTCTGCGTCTTAGGGTGCTTGATGAGTTCACTTGTCAACAAGGGGGAGAAATTTTGGTATAAGAGTTTAAGGGGGAGTTTTTGGCTTTCTCTGGGATTTGTTTCAGGGGGAGTTTTTGTCCTTACTCTTTTGATATCCTTGTTGATGTTTCTGAGACTGCACTCATTTTGAGCTTTTACTTTTGGTTAACCATAATGACTGTTTCTTGCTTTTGTTTGGCTTTTGGTCATTAAGGTTAAATTTTACTTTATTTTTCTTCTTCTCTGTTTTCTTGTGTTTTGTTTTCGTGTTTCCACAGTTGTTCACAGGTACTGAAGAGCAGATGAAGTGAAGTGTTGACAATGCACTCATCAAGGGGGAGATTGAGGAGTCATGCTGAATAGCGTGGGCCTCATGGCTCCAGATGTGATGAGTCATTGTCAACGATAGTCAAAGAGGACTAAAAAGAGAGAGAAGATCTGATGTGTCTGGGCCGCGTGTGACTCAGGTACACGGGCAGCGAGCGACTGTCGGGCAGAGGGGCCGCGAAGTCGGGCTGGCCCAATCCGGGTACATGGGCTAGGAGCAGCAGAGGATCCACTGGACTATTGACCGGGTTTGACTCTGGTACATGGGCGGCGAGCGATTGCCGGGCTGAGGGAGCTGCGGAATCGGGCCGGTCCAATCCGGTTACCCGGTGCGAAGACGGTGGACGCTTTGTCAGTTTCGGCGCAAAACTGACGACCCTTGATTTCGGATCTGACCGTCCTGAGACGAAGTCGTAGCTGCTACGAAAGCTCCGCATCAGAACAAGTTACCTTTATTTAGGTTTTTACTATTTTGCCTTTAGGCCCACAGTCTGTCAGTCGAGTCTGTAAAAAATCCTAAGGGCATTTCGGTCTTTTCCATTTTTATTTAGCGTCTGTAAAAAACCCTAGGGGTATTTCTGCATTTTTCCTTTTAATGGGCTGCCTATAAATAGGCCCCAATATCCTAGGGTTAGGGCACCCTTTTTCACAATACACTTTATTGATTCCAGAAATTGGGTCACTTTTTCCTTGGTGTTCTTCAATCTTCTGCCGCCGGTGTTCCTTCGGTTTTTGGAAATTGCCGTCGCCGCCTCGGCAATGTGCATCGAGTGCCTTGCAGCGGCAGCAGCCTACGCTGCCAAGGTTTCTCATGCCAGGGCATAGGCATGGACTTCATGCTTGAGGGAGCTAGCGCGGCAGCAGCAGGGCTACAGCGCAGCTAGGGCCTGCGCCTAGCGTTGTCAGCCGCCTAGACAACTAGCTGCAAGGCTCAGCTCCTGGAAGGCCACGTTGACGTGGAGATCAAGTGCCGCACGGCACAATACACGCAGTAGCACCGAGCACGGCTACATTTTCAGCGTCATACATGCTATATGGAGAATAGCAGTTTCCACGCACGAGATTCGGTGAGTACTGTAGCATGGAATACTGTAGCTTCGTAGAATTGTAGCAGCAATTTCTGAAGCACCAGTTTTTGTATCATTCCGTGGATGCTTTTGCCTGAACGTGCACTTGTTAAAACAGTTGATGGCCAAGTTATAGTTCTTAATACAGTTTTCAATAACTTTTGGCTGAGACGTGTGTTCCATAAAACTGATCTGTTCTATTTCATAGCTCTCTGTTTTATCCTGTTAGTTAATCCCTTGTCTTGCACTAAATCAATTTTTGCTGGTATTGATTAATTGAATAAAAGGCAGTAGAATGTGATTGTTCCTATCTTACTTATTGTAATGTTTCTCATCTAATGAAATGCATGTTAAGTGTAGAAACACTTTATGAACTGTCTATCTGATTTGTGAGTTGAGTTAATCTGCCTGTTAACACTAGGTGGTGTCTTTTCGAATAGGACACCGGTCGTTTTTAGGCTAGATTATTTTTGGCTTTGTGGATCAGTTTCTTTTCGCTGTTAGTCTTTTGAGGTGCGTTGGGTGTTGGGAGCAGGCCATAAATTCACAAGAATTTTTTTGGCGCCCATTCACCCCCCTCTGGTCGCTCCTTTCGGTCCTACAATATGGAAGCTAGCTCGCACGGATGGAACCCTCACCGGAGAATTCGGTTTCCTTCCGTTTGGCTGCCGCCGGTGCCCCTATAAATACCCCTCGGGTCACCGCTCACTGCCCACACCGCCTAAGCCCGAGCCATAGCCCTTTCAGAGTGCCACTGCCTGGTTTCAGCTTTTCTTCCCTACAACACCTCCAGTCGCCGTCCGCCGTCGACTCCAGCCCCCGCCGTCCACGTCGTCACCACCGTCGGGATCCCCCGTCGGATCGCCGTCGCCGTCGACCACCCGAGAAGACCTCGCCGTCTACCCTCGCCGCCGGCTGACATCCTTCGACCATCCTCGCCGCCGCAGGTACGGTTGGAACCACCGTACTCCTCTCGTTCTGTTTCTGCTGGTAGCTAGACTCCTAGGCGCTCGCAGTCGCTATCGCCGCCGCGCCCGAGCCCCAACATCACCGGAGACGAAGGGGGTACGCGCCCCCTTAATGCGTGCCGTGCCGGATGGGCTCTCGGCCACTCAATCTGCGATGAACGGCTGAGATTATAACCCCTTGATCTAATCTGAGGCGTCCATCTGGTCAAAGAGGTACGGGACCATCCGAGCCGTTGATTATAACTTAAGTCTCTCGCTCAATCTCGTGCGTCCACGCGTACCGGTTCGGTGTGATCTAATCGTGGCCGTCCATTTCCACTTAACCCTCCCACCTCGCGCCTGACCGCTTGATCTGGATCGGACGGTCCAGAACGATCCGGTCCACACGCATAGTAACCGGGTTCACTGTGGGTCTGGCTCACCGTGGACTAAATCCCATTTTCTGTTTAAACAAAATTCCAGAAAAATGTTTTAAACTTCCAAAATTCATAACTTGCTCATTTTAACTCCAAATTTCACCATTCAAAATTTATTAAATTCAGCACTTTATTCTCTACACATTAATGCCATAAAAACAGTATGTAATTGTTCCCAAATATTCTTATTAATTAAATGAATAAAAACCCCTTAGGGATAAAATTATAAAATCATAAAATAAATTGGGAAAAGCCTTAAAATCTAATCTTTAATGTTTTTCACCAAACTTCAGAATAATAAAACCTTATTTCACATATTAAACCCCCTAACACTTGTATGTTTATTATTTTGTGATGTTTTATCTGTTTATTGAATGTATTGTTTACTTTTTCCGTATCGAGAAGACTACGGGTTCGTCGAGGAGCCGGAGTTCTATCCCGAGGTTCCACCTTCACCCTTTGCTGATCAAGGCAAGTCACAACCCCCATTTTGATCATCATTGAGCCCATGTTTTAATAAATTATCGCTATAACTCATAGGATAATATTGCATTAGTCAAATATCAAGCCCTACACTTATATTTATTAGATCCCCGTCCTTGTGTGCAAGCCCAAGCCATGCTTATTGAGCCTTAACTCCTTGTCACTCTACTATGAAAGTATTAGCTAGTGCCCAATGTACCAGCACAACTGCTATAGGATAAAAAGAATGAGTCATAGATAGTTGGATTCTGTTATATGAATTTCCCCCGTTATTCTCATCTCTGGACTCTGTTGGAGTTGGCTATGTTATAAGTATGGTGGGTTCCGGGTGCAAGCTAGGGCATTGGTTGGTCACACCCAGGGCACTATAAGGACCGGTCTGCTGGATCTGTTGCAAAGCACATCCATACCAACCACAATTCTAATGGGTAAGTCCTAACTGAAAGTATGGAACAATCTGACTCGATGCACCATATTGGAGGGGGCAAGGGGCAACATGCAGGTGACTTGTACCGACGTGGCTCAAGGGGGGGGGGTATGGTGAGGCTCGACGCGTCGGGACATCATATGAAACCCACAAGAGGGTGCTATTGGGTCGAGGAGGACCATATGGAAGGTTTTGACATGAGTTCCCATGGTATGGGTCATCTCGTTACACATTGCTGTAAGGTATGAGTACGTGCCTTGTGGGTACAGTGGTACACCTCTGATTAGAGTATTTAATCTGTTCGAAAAGCCGAGCCCACGGTCAAGGGCGGGTTGTGTGACTACTCGCAGTTAGTTACAATTGTTTGAATGGTTGAGATGTTCATGGCATGTAAGGACTGTTGAGCGAGGTGGCGCTAACTGTACCCCTCGAGTTAGAAGATGATGATGCATACTCATGTTTACCTTTCAGTATTAATAAATTGATCACATTTAATTGCTTTACAATTATGCTTTTCCGCAAAATAAGCCACTATCTCCCTTGTTATTACTATGCATTATATTTGCATCCGGTGGCTTGCTGAGTACGTTTGTACTCACCCCCGTTGACTTACACTACCAGAGCCCGTCTACTACGAGGAGGATGAAGGTCTGGAGTAGCGACCCAGTCAAGGCGAGACTGGAAGAAGGCGTTCATCTAGGACCCTTTGTTTTATTAGTTTCTCTTCACCTTATTCACTTCTGTACTAATACGGTCTACGAACCATGAATGATTGCTCGTATTGTACGTGGTCGCATGATGAACGTCTTGTTTTTATTGATTTTCTAAGAAATTTCAATAAAAGTCCTGATTTATTAAATCGGGGCGTGACATGGCCCCTTCGGCTGCTTTAGCTGAGCGCGCGGGCCTGCTTTTTTGGCCCTCTTCTGATGTATGTTCAACAGCATGTTATATGTCACATTCGGCCTCTTGCGAGCCTTAACCGAAGGGGTATTGATGTTCTGTTTCCACACTCCTACCTCGGGGTTCTTTGGCACGAGTGTGCGAGTGCGTGGTTCTCCAACAATCACACCTTTTCCTTTAGCAGACTCGGCCTGTTCTGGCCAAATCAACACCTTCTTCTCGCCGAGGTCGACGGCATTTCCTAGAAAAGGATCTTTATCCAGCTTCATTTTTGGATCATGGTCTATCTTCAATCATCCTTCTTCTATGGCCGATTGTATCTGCCATCGAAAAACATTGCAATCATTAGTATTATGAGAATGCAAATCATGCCACTTACAGTATGGATGCTTCTTTAACTCGTCAGCAGGTGGGATAAGCTGACTTTTTAAGAGGAAATCAAATATTTTATCACATTTAGTCACATCAAACGAGTACTTGGCCACATTAAGTCTATTTTTTGTGGGGGATGGTCGTAGTTCGGAGCAAGTGACGGGTTTGTTTTTAGCGCTTGTAACCCACTCGGCCGCATACATGTCGGCCGAATCCTCCTCCTCTGGCTCCTCCTCATCAGACCGTTCCATGATGTGGATCTCGGCCCTAGGCTTGCTAAATGTCTTAATAAATTTCTTATCTTTGGCTCGGCCTTCTTGGACCAGAGCCTGGCTAACTTATAAAAAGTTTTGGTTTTCTAACCTTTCTTTAAGTTCGGAACGTAACCCATTACAAGCTAATTCCGCCAAGTCCCTTTCTGAAATATTAAGACTAAAACATCGCTTTCTGGTATCTCTAAAATGCTTGATATACTCAGAGGCGCTCTCACTAGATTTCTGTTTAACCGATGTCAAATGTGAAAGCCTAAGTTCTGTTTCACCCGTGTAGAAATAATCATGGAATTTCCACTCTAAATCATCCCACGTGTGGATGGAGTTCGACGGGAGCGCCGAAAACCAAGTGAAAGTTGTGCCGGATAGCGAGAGAGAAAACAATCTAACCTTTAGGGCATCTATCCCGCTAACCTCTCCACACTATGCCAAAATTGACTAACATGCTCTAGTGTGGTCCTGCTACCCTCGCCATCGAATTTAGTGAACTCAGGGATCCTATAGCCGCGGGGGTAGGGTACTGTATCAAGATGATCGGGGTATGGTTTGCGCTAAACCCTAACCCGTCCCTTTGGCACGAAGCCGGCACACTCCCTAAATAGTGCGCGGATCCGCTCATCTAAATCATCTTGGTAGCTTGTTTGCATGCGCCTTTCATGTGGGGGCGCGACACGCGGTGGGATATCGGTGTGTTGGCCATGTGCTTCTTCCCTACGCGCTATTTGTACGACGTGCTCGTGTCCGAGCGCCTGCGCGTGTGTTGTGGGTAGCGTGGGTATTGGCACAGGTGTTGTGTGAAATGCAGTGTTGGTTTGTCCATAGGTATAATGATTGGTCTCGGCCATAAGTGGTGAGGCCGGAGACATGTTCGTCGGAGGTGCACTAGCTATAGGAACCGGGGGTGCGGCCTCAGTGAAGCCAAACCTTCTAAGAGCTGCCTCTACTTGGGAGCTGACTGCCGAATCTAAACGGTTGGCTAGCGAAGCGCTAACGACCTGATCTACTGATGGGGCTATTTTTTGCTCAATTTCTAAAGAAGATAAGCGAGGCGATACCGGTGTTACCTGGACCTTAGCCTGTGCGTGTCTTGATGTAGCCTCCATGCATCACATCTTGGAGCGCCTTTAGCCTTGCCTCGATCTCTGCTCGGTCTCCTACGAGGATATCTTCAAGAGTAGGTGACATTACATTGCGGTTGTCGATATCCGCGCCTCCTATTGTGTCCATCGGCGGTGTAGGCGTTGTAGTCGAAGTAGATGTACCGGCAGCCGATGTAGACGTACTCATCATGTTGGCGTAGCTCTTCCCCAGCGGAGTCGCCAAAAAGTGTGTTGACACGGAAACTTGCCCCCGCACTTGGGTCAGTCCGGCGATCCAAAAGTGCACGGATACATAGGGACGAGCCTAAGCATGACGTAGCACCAACGCCACGTTCTGACTACCATTAATAGTGATAAGGGGGGTGGAGTCGCCAGGCAACCAGATTACAAGAAATAATCCAATTAGCCGAAAGAAATAGATTAAACAAGTTAAAATCAGCAAACCAGTCGGAGTCCTCCTGGTTCGAAGTCTAATGCGAAGGGTGCGCCGAAGGGTACCTTCGGCGTCTGGTGCGAAGTACTCTACCGAAGGGTGCTTCGGCACTCGGTGTGAAGTGCTCCGCTGAAGGGTGCTTCGGCGTTTGGACTGATCCGGCCAAAGATAGACTCCGAACGGATCTGAACGCGGTGATCACCTCCGAACAGCGGGGTTCGGCGCAGCATCTCCGAAACAGTGAATTACAGAGTAGTGACGCGATGGTCACATGCGGGTGCAACTTCATCTTGGCGCGGGGAGTAGTCTTGTCGAAGCCCGTCATCACGAAGTGTACCGGCGAAGCCTGTTGTCGAAGCCTATGGCCTTGACGAAGGGTGTCCTAGGGACCTCCGGAAACGATCTCTCAGCTCCGAACACCTTCAGCGAAGGGGCTCCGAACGTGCGAACCTGCAACAGAGATGATGCGAAGTACCAATTCGGCCTTAGGACCGAATTTGTGAAGTGTTGCATGAGTGGCGAAGGTAGCAATCTATTACGCAAATTAGCGGATACTTCACAGGGGAAGTAACAAGGCGATAGCAATCTATTACGTAGATTAACGGGGACTTCATGGGCGAAGTACCAAGGCTTACCACTGTTCTGTAGCGGCGGACGGAGGGCTTCCAGGCAAACCCACGAAGAGGTACAGGAAAGTAAAGGTAAAAGTAAAGGTACGATCAAAGCAAGGCTTTGGTTTTGTTTGTGTTGGGGGGGCTCTCCACGCCGGCCAGGCCTCTGTATTTATAGAGGGTTAACTCTAATCTAATCTGCTATTAATCCGGCCGGATAGAGATAAAGATTGAGCTAGCAACGCATCCAACTCTATCTCTGCCGAGGTGGGCTTCGGTCAGGCCCACCGAGGCCTGCTTCTCGGGCCGAAGCTTCGGTAGCGTGGGCTTTGGCCAGGCCCGTTGAGGCTTGCTCCTCGGGTCGAAGCTTCAATAGCGTGGCCTTCGGCTAGGCCCGTTGGGGCTTGCTCCTCGGGCCAAAGCTTCGTTAGCGTGGGCTTCGGCCGGGCCTGTCGAAGCTTGCCCTTGGGTCGAAGCTTCGACAGCATAGGCTTCCAAAGCTTCGGCAGCGTGGGCCTCCGAAGGTTCCTGAAACTTCGGTAGCATGGGCCTCCGAAGGTTGTAGGACCGAAAGTAGCGACCAGAGGGGGGTGAATGGGTGCCTAAAAAATTCTTTCGAATCAATGACCTGCTCTCAACACCCAACGCACCTCAACAGACTTATCAAAGAAAGGTGAACATATCAACAGAGCCTCAAAGAATCTAGCCTAACAACAACCGGTGTCCTAATCGAAAAGACACCCACACAGTGCTAGTAGGCAGATTAACTAAGCATTCAACACATAGACATTTCAGGCATCATAAAACTCATTCATCACAGGTATTTAAAATGACAAAATAAATGGAGACAATAAATAGAGATCTCAAATATATCAGTGAATATTCATGATCCATTCCAAAATAAAGTACCAGTAACAGATGAAGAGATCACATAATATTCAGAGATAAAATCTATTAATGCATGCAAAACAAGACAAAGAATCTTACTATGTGTTCGTTGTCTCCTGTTCAGATATTCAGCCGAACACCTGAACTGCTTCCTGCTTCAACCGAGTTCGCTTGCAGTGCGCCTGACAGACACACCATGCCGTGCTGTTCTTGGCTGCTGTTGCTTGTGCGGCTTGGCCAATGCAAGCACGCAAGGGCTGCAAGACTATGAGGCGTGCGCAGAGGCTAGCAAAGCTAGGCGCTAGCTAGCTGCTGGTAGCCTGGAAGCAATGCACGGAGGACCACGCCATGCAAGCTGCAAAGTTTGTGCACTAGAAGCTAGCTGCCATGCTAGACTGCAGAGTTTAGCTTTGGCAACAGCGCTGGCAGAAAAAAAAATCCCGTAGAAACCACTATGAACAGTGTGCACCGGTTGACAAGCAAGAGACCTGCGCTCCAGCAGAGGCCCTGGGTTCTTCGCCTTGATACGCGTGAAACAAAAACTGAATCATCAACTGTAGCACGCAATCACTAGCAATGCTAGCTATCTATGCTAGCCACCGGCCAGCAAGCAGCTATGCA